>MASP02000819.1:0-85223 GCA_001693025.2 Colletotrichum lindemuthianum | reverse complement strand
AGCCAGGGAGCATCCGAACCGTGGATCGAACCCTAGACCATTGGGGTGACTTGTTGTATGTGTCGTGTCCTAGGAGCCGCGCTCAACTAGATCGTATGCTTAACTGTTGCACGTAATTAGGGGGCAAAATCTGATGTGTATTGTGTGTCACTAAACGTGGCCACACGCACCGCGCGAGGCTCTATTTTGACTGGGTTAAGTGGGGCGAGGCCTATGGAGACGCTATAAATGCCTGAGGCTCAAACGGTGCAAACTCTGCCGCTCGAATGCGTTATTTCTGACACACTCCTCTAACCTTAAGGGCTGTATCTATAGGCTGGCCCTTTTAAATAATACTAGTTTAAACGCTCTATTTATATCTCGTGAGAGACTCCTTTTATAGTTTTATCATTCTTATTAAACTTCCACCCCTATAGTAGGAAGAGTAACGTTATTTACAGGCTATTTAGGTATCCTTTATTATCTGGATAAAGGGCGCCTCCTGGCGCCTCAGGCACCTTAGGCGCCTCTAAATTTTTTTTTAACTATATTATAGTTAGAATTAGGATCTATAAATCCTAACTAGTAGTTAAGAGCCTTATTAAAATCTTTAAATACTAATATAAGTAACCTCTCTTAAAATTCCTCCTCTCATTATATTTTTAGGTAGTTTAACTAGTTTATTATATTAATTTAAGTAATAAAAATACTAAACTGACAGTTTCAGAGAAACTTTATAAAACTATTAGCTATAAGGTCTCCTAAGGGTATATACTTAACTTTAAAGTATCCTCACTAAGTTTCTTACTGTAGCTAATAATTATAAATATTAATATATTATAACTTTATATATAATTATACTATTTCAGTAGTTATAAGATATATTATTTACTAGTTATTATACTGGATTCAGACTACTAGATAAGGTTTATATATCTTACTTCTACTAAAAATATTAGTTATAAGGTCTACTTATAATATAGTAATAAGGTAGCTAGCGAAAATAGCTTCTTATATAGTCTGTAATAATACTAACAGCTTAGCTTTAGTTATTAAAATAGTAATAGTATTTTATTTATTAGCTTACTATACTGTAAACCTACTGAAGAGATATATAATATAAACCTAAGAGCTCTTTCAATCCTCACTATTATCTATAAAACTAGCGTCTATAACGACAATAAGGCTATCCTATAGATCTCTAGCCTCACAGCCGAACTTAAGGTAGAGATTTTTAGTTTTACTAAAGTACTATATTATTTACTTAGTCTCAACTTAGTGGTTATCCCTAGGGTTCTAGTTGAAATAAGATAATCAGCTGGCTGTATAAGTAATATCTAATCTTATTATAACTATAGTATAGTTAATAAAGTTAATATCTTACTAGTAGTGTTTAATCTCTATATAGGAAGCTTAATTATACTATAGGAGGAGCTCTTTAAATCTAAAGGAAGTATTAAAATATTTAGTATACTATATTTACTTCGTGAGACACTTAAGGAGCTTTTTAATATAGACTACTTAAGAAAGCTATAGCTATTAAGTTATTTAATCTTAAATAACTTTAATACTAAAGAACTACTATAGATCTTTACCTCCCTTAAGATAATACTTCTTTTAGAGGTCTACTAATAGTATAAATACTTCAGATATATCTTCTGAGGGGAAGGAGAATATATAGTTATTAATATAGAAAAAGAAAATAGTATACCCTTTAAGCTAGTAATAAAGCTCTCCTACAGCAGACTTAAAACTAAGGTATTTAAAGCCTACCTCTAAATAATATTACTAGAGGAGAGGGAACCTTTAAAAGCTATAAAGTGCTTTATTTAGATAGTAGATCCTTCTAAGCTTTTAATAACTAAGTAGTATCTCTATATAGACTACCTTATTAAGTATTACTTAAATAAAAATGTTAACTATATTATACTAAAGTAGCTTGAGATTAAAGTAGTTAGTAATTGCTATAAGAATTTAAAAGGATATACTTACTAGAGTGGCTATATAAATCTCGCAGTCATCTTACAGTTATTAGTCTCTATAAATAATAAACTAAACCTTGATTTTAATAAGATACTTATGCTTATTAAGCTTATAGGTATAAACCCAGTAGTAACTTAGAATCTTTAAGCTCCTCACGAGAGCCCTACTAATCTCGCTCCAGAAGTGTAATTTAATATAACTCCTAAGATAAGCTTTTTCAGCTATTACTATAACTTCAGTATACAGATAAGTAAATACTACTAAGTAAGATATAGATAATAGTAATAGCCTCTATTATAAAACTTCTAGAGTGGGAGCTTCTACTTCCCTATATCTTAAATACTCTCTACTATCTAATTTACTTCCTAGCTGAAATTTATCTTTCAGATTTATAATAACTTTTTAAAATCCTCTCAAAATTTAAACCTTAGGGACCCCCTCTAGCTGATAACTTATATAATCCTATAGCTACAGGCAGAAGTATTTAGAAATATCTTAAAATAACTAAAGAATACCAGCTAAAAAAGTAATTTTAAATAAAGATCTTCCAGCTACTTAAGTATAATATCTTATCTATTCCTCACACTTAATCCTCTCTAGAAACGCCTAATTTCCTCACCCCCCCACAGTCTTATCTATATAAATAAAATTATAGAAGAATATAGTAAGTAACTCTAGAGAGATTAATAATATAAACTTCGCAGTTTTATATAGAGCTACAGAAAGCTTAAGGTTAACTATAATATAGATATAAAACCTCAAACTCTTATAACTACCCTCTATATCTTTAATATAAATTACCTTATCAGGCTCTTCACTTAGGCTTAAGTAAGCACTCAAGCTTACCTTATATAGCTCTACTATAGCTAATTACTCTTATAACTAATAAGAGACCTTATTAAAATTAAACCTCTTAAAATCATCCTATAGAGAAGTTAAATTTCTATTGAAAAATATTATCTTATTAAAAGAGATATTATAAATTATAATAATCTTATTTTATAAAAAGTTCTATACTTAAAACTAATTAGTTAAAATATAGCTAACTAAAAAACTGACGAAAACTTACCTCTTAAGGTAAGTAAGATAATTACACTTAAGTTTAGTATCTATAATAAGAATAAAATACTTACAGCTATATATATAAAAGTAGGCTAAATCTAACCTTACAATATTATCTTTTTAAGCAACCTTATAAAGCCTCTAGTATAGTATTTACTAACTTAAAAGGTTTATTAGTATATAATTATAAAGAAATACCACTATTTATAAAGTCTCAAGCTAGAGATTATAAGGCAGTTTACTTCCTTACCTCATAACTCTCATATAAACTTTAATAACAGCTCCAACCTACTCTACACCCCTATTTTAGCCTTATATATATAGTATAGATAGCTTAAAGTGAATACCTCAAGCAGTCAGGATAGCTTTCAGCCTCTTATATCTAGAGACCTCATTATCACACTCAAAAACCTTAATATTAATATTATACTGACACTTAAGGAACGAGATAAAATTATTAAAAACTGCAGTTATAATAACTTTAATATAGTCTATAAGATAAAAGTTTTATAAGTAGTTAGTAGCTCTATCTATAAATATAAAAGAGGAGATATAACTACTATAATTCTAGTGATATAAGTGAAAGTTAAATATAATATACTCTCTAGAAGCAGTATATAAGATACTCTTACGCTCTATATAGTAAATAATCTATTTTACCTTACTAATACTATAAGCTTTACATACTCCCTAAGTAAGCTAGTAACTATTACACTTTAAATAACTATTAGTAATATAAATACTGTAAGTAGCTAAGATAAAATGATTCAGAGACTCTCTCTTAGGGTATCCTAACTGCTAGTGCTAAAGCTATTTATCACCTCTTAGAGATCTTCAAATAGTCTCTATAGTATATCTCTAGTAGTAATAATATCTAGGAGAGAGCTTATACTATACTAACTACACTACTAGAATATTTAACCTCTCGCGAGGTATATAATATTTAAGGACTTATTAGCTATATTAAATATTAATAGCTATAATTTCTAAATAGTCACTCTTCTACAGTCGAGAGGGATAATTTAGCCTAATATCCCACTAGTAACCTTACTTTTATAACTACTAAAAGGAGATAAGGTTTATAGCTAGAGAGGTATAGAGAGTGATATTATAGAGGTATAGTTTAGCCTCCTTACCTTCTAAGGTTATAATATTAATCTCAGTGTCTCTATAGCTCTTAATAGGTACTAGTTTAATATTATACTAAATATAATCTCTAGAGGAAGCTTCTTAGAGGATTATAAAATATTTAATATTATAAAAAATAGAAAAAGAGACGCCTGAATTAAGGATAAATAAATCTTAGAGAGGGTATTACTGAAGCTTCTCTATATAGTAAGCTTACTATATAGTATTATAACTACTTCAGCTGGAATTCTAGCTATATAATTACTATTATCTGAAGTTTTAGACCCTCTTCGAAAGGTCTGGATCTGAAGCTATTTATTATTTAATTCTCTCCTTAGTTGCAGTATTAGGTACCTAACTCTTATATATAAGTAATAAGTATATATAATAATAGCATGAAAGTAGGTAGTTTTTACTATACTTAAGAGGATATAAAAGTCTGTCTAAACTATTAAAATATCTCTTACTACCTTGAGAATTTAAGCTACTATCTATAGTCTCCAAGGTAGTATTAAATACTCTATAGCTAATTTTACCTTAATAGAAGACTTTAGGGAGCTACTAAATAGCCTCTATAATAACTAAGATAACTTCATTCAGTAGTATTATATTTAGTTAACTATAGACTATAAGTATATAATCTTAAGTATATAATTTAATCAGTAAGTAAACTAATAAAAGTATAAAACTGTTAACCTAAAATGCCTCTATAATAGAGAGAGCGTAGCTAACTATTTAAATTTTATATATAGTATCTTATTACTTCTGAAACTATATTTTAATTAATATCTTTATAGTAAGATACTTAATCTTAGGGGACTAAAATATATTATAGTATATAATAGCTACTTACTAAAGATAGAAATTATCTATAATACTGAAGTAATTATAGAAGTTTATTAACTATATAGTAAGATCCTCCTCTAAATTATAATATTAGCATTTAAGTATATTACTAATATACTTAAGGATCTATAATAATATATAAGCTTAGTTTAAATACTTATATTTATACTTTTAAACCCTCACACTATAGAGATTATAGAGAGCTATATAAACTTTCAGGCTTTTCTCTATAAATTTAATAATATCCTAAATATAAATATAGTCTGTAACCTCAAGCGGAAGTTAAACCTCCTCAGAGTAAGTTAGCTCTATAGGGATAGACCTTTTAATAGTGCTAGAAGTAGTTGAGGTCTCTAGAGTGTCAGTTTCGGGTATTGCGGCAGGCGTCTTACTTTTCTTCACCTTAGGAAAGTTATATATAAGGAGCTCTTAAGAGGCTACTAAAAGGAAGCTCTTTTAAGTATCTAATTTAGAGTTAAGATAATCCTATAGGTTATAAGCTTTAGCTTCCACCTTAAAGGAGTTATATTAAGTAATTTACTAGTTAGCTTCTTTAAGTATTAATATAGGGATGTTTTCAGTAGATATCTTAGTATTTAAGATATATAAATTCGTTATAATATATACTTTTTTAGCTTAGTAGCTCTTCAGTATCGTGAGACTCTTAATTATTATATATAATTAGGAGGCAAAATCTGATATGTATTATATGTTACTAAATGTGGCCATGTGTACCACGCGAGGCTCTATTTTAACTAGGTTAAGTGGGGCGAGGCCTGTGGAGACGCCACAAGTGCCTGAGGCTCGAACGGTGCAAACTCTGCCGCTCGAACACGTTATTTCTGACATTAACCAGTGGGGAGCCGCGCTCTACCCAGCGTTATCCATATAGTGAATAAAACTGAGTTCTAAATATGTGAAGGGCTGGACCTAGGCTTGTTCAACCGGAAGGTGGCGTAAATACTGTTTATTTAGAACTAAGGAGTAAAAGAGAAGCCTTCACGGGTGCGTGGAAAAGTCTGCATATATGGTGCCATATAGGGCCCACCGGGGCCCCACCCGGGCGAGGGGGTTGGCTTCGGATGCCTGGGCACAGCCCTGGCCGGACATCCGGGCATAGCCCGTAACAAAAGCTAGAGAAAAGAAAGAAAACTGTAACTATAAAAACTACTAACTAGTAACCTTTATAGTAATTATTTATATTTATCTCTAGTTAGATTATAGTAATTATTACTATTTTTTTATATTTATTATTTTATATATTTCTTCTATTTTTTTCTTCTATTAAAAATATATCTATAAGTAATTTTAAGTTACCCACAATTACCTATCGTACGTAATAGGTAATCGTAAGTAACCTAATATTACCTATAGGTAGTATCCTTTTTTTTACCTATACCTATTTACTACCCACAGGCCCAATAGGTACCCACTATTACCTATAGGCTGTATGGGCTATTACCCAGCTGGGTACCCGTGGGTAATTTCCAAGCCTAGTCCTAGTTAGCGATGCGCGTTACCGCGCGTCTTAAACAAAGCCTTATCGCTTATCGGCCATTCTTCTTCATCACGTGACGAGATCTTATCTTCTTTATCTTATCGTGATTTTTCGGCCCAGCCAGCAAAGTATCCCCGTGATTTTCCCGACGAATGTTGTGACGCCATCCTGGCCTTTTCACAAGCACAGTCGCCATCAACGTCTTGTCAATCGGCGGTTGACTCGAGCTCCAAAATGGAGACGACGACTTATATCCTCCTGGCTGTTGCCATTTTCATCATCGGCAAGGCAAGTCATCTCGGCCGTCTCTCCCCGACTCGTCTGAACGTAATCTAACGGATGCGGCCCAGGCCTTGTTCGCGGACCGCTCGCCCATTCCAGAGACGTCCGGCAAGGTCTACAAAGTGGCCAGCCCCGGCGAGCTGGATGCCGTGCTAGCTTCAAACACCCACGTGGTGGTCGACTTCTACGCGGACTGGTGTCCGCCGTGCCGTGCCATCGCCCCCGTCTTCTCCGGGCTGGCCGACAAGCACGCCTCGGAAGGCAAGCTCGCATTTGCCAAGGTCAATGTCGATCACGTGAACGCCGTCGCGGGACGGTACAAGGTCACCGCCATGCCGACATTTGTCTTCTTCCGCAACGGCAAGCCCGAGGGCGTCAAGGTGGAAGGCGTCACGCCCCGACAGTCTGTGAGCTTTACTGGCGATGGGCTGGTGGACAGGGTGAGGGGTGCGGATCGCGCTGCTTTGCAGGCTGTTGTGCAGGCTCTGGCTGAGCAGAGTGAAGGGAATGCCAAGCAGTGAGCGGGAGTAGTCACACTGGAGAGCTGAAGATGCTTTGGTGGAGAGCAATTTCGGCAGGAAAAGCAGCATTGTGCGCGTATCCCTAATTACCAATGATGAAGCACCCAGTGGGCAGTTTTACAGCCCTCAATACCAAAAGGCGAGACACGCATTTGTAACGGTCCGTCTGCGTCACGCCGAGTGCCACGCGAAATGCCACGAGGCCCCTGAAGAAGACATCAGCTATGGTCGGAGGAATGACGGTCCTCGAAAACTAATGTCTTGTCTCAAAGAACAACGAACAAGGGTGCATTTTACTGGATAGGGAATGTTCAAGTTGCTTGGAATCGCGACCTTATTGCCATACACACGTCGTTCGTGGACTGCAGCCGTGTTCCATATAGCCTGACACAGTCGCCGCAGTCAATCACAATGCGGAAGCTTTGGCTGACTGGGCTTCTCTTGGCTAAAGCTGAAGCAGAGGACTGCACGAATCCGGCCCAGGGCTGAGAGACTGGAGTTTTGAGGTGAGCTGAGATGGTGTGCGCTGTTTCTGTCGAGCAGAGTGGATGCCTCTCAGTATGCCTCAAGGTGAGAACCTTGGCGATATATAATAGATATTGGTATTAACGCCGTGGCCTTCCTGGATGTTGAATCACACGATTATAGAACACGACGTGGAGTGACGCTCGATACTTCTATCTCTCTCTTCTTACGTACACGAACTTTCCTCGTCATGTCAGACAAGGATGAAATCACGAGCTCTGAGACCGGCTTCGAGCGTGATACTCCGACCTTCCCAAACGACACCAAGAGAGTCCTGTCTTCCGTGACTAAACATCACCCCCAGGCGCAGTTCGACTACCAAAGCGTTGGAACACCATCGCGTAGCTCGAGGCTGCTCGTGGGATGGTGGGGCTGGAAGTTGATCTCCATGACTCTCGCCGTCATACTCTTCGGCCTGTTCTAGTGGCTTGTCGGCCATTTCGACGGGGAACTGGTTTCCGAATGGCATTACGGGCCTCAACTTCGCTTCTCGCCATTCAAAACCCTGCCATCGGCAGCCGCGTTCCTCAGCTCAGTCTTTCGGGTTCTGGTGCTCTACCCCGTCACGGGTGCGATGGGACAACTGAAATGGGACCATTTTAGAATTCCATCGGCCAGGCCAGTTGCGAAGCTGCAAGCATTCGACTCGGCATCGCGAGGAACAGCTGGATCTTTGAAACTCCTCTTCTCTGGAGGTGCCTTGTAAGTAGACCATTCACCGACCCGAGTGGGCGTAGTTTTCTGACACGGCCGAAGCTATTCACTAAACATATCGCTGGGTTGCATCCTGATCATCGGTGCCTTGCTGCTGGGATCCGCTGCGCAAAACACCATAACCCAGGAGCTGGAAACGAAATGGACGGTCCATTCGAAAGCAACCCTGGCCGTCAGTATGCTGTACAACTACTCGACACATCATGACGAGAACCTGACACATTCCGTGGGACTGAATGCAGACCCTCCCATGCAAGCGGCACTCCTCAACGCCTGGTCGTCGCAGTTGAGCCCCTCCAGTCTGAATAAAAACATCAACAGCATTCCGGCTCGCTGTCCGGAGGGCCAATGCCAATGGCAAAACATCACCACTCTTGCCGTCGGCCATCAATGCCAGAGCGCGGGAATCACTCAAGAGCCTAATGGAAGTGCATTTTCCCAACAAGCGGACATTCGGGGCCGTATCATCATCACGACGGCTTACGGGACTCTGAAGATGGTTGACGCACAGCTTCGCCTGAAGCCCAGACGGTCGATACCGCCTCTTAGTGCCTTTACACAATGGGCTGGCGATCCCAGAGTGATTGTCCATTTATCGGCGATTACACAGAACCAAGGTCACTTGGAGGCCGTGGAATGCCTTCTATACTGGAGACTTCATCGCATCAACTCGAGCAGGTACGACGCGGTCAACAAAACGCTCGCAGAGGACATCACACACATCTCGAAACCGCGCTCCGGCAAAGGGGTTTGGGGGGAGGTCCAGCATGACATTTGGTTCAACGCCCCGTGCAATTCCAACCTCACGACTACTTCCGGAAAGCAGTCCGACTACAGCCGCAACGGCAGCCCAACCCCGTCTAAAGTTGATTGAGACTATATCGTAACTGAAGACGCCCACCTGGGCCTCGTCAAATTCCTCACGACATCTTTGAAGGGCTACGTCCACCCCGATACCTCAGAAACACCCACAGTCAACCGGACGGACGACGCAGTAACCGAACTGTTTCACTGGTCCTTGGATCGGTACGCTAAAAATGCCACGAATCCGTTGTGGCAGACGTTGGACACCTACGTCGGTAACTTGGCCGAAGGCATGGGGATCAACATGCGAGCCATGTCGCAGGATGCGGTTGTCGGAGAGGCGGGCAAAGAAGAGCAGTTGTTCCTCACCCAACACTGGTTCATTCTGTACCCGGGCATCATGCTGGGCTGCAGTATGTACCTGCTCGGCTACGCCATGTGGAGGACGCGGCATCAGCCCGCCTGGAAGACTTCGCTGTTGCCCTTCCTCTATCACGGATTCGAGCGTCCCGTCGCTGATTACGAGAATTCTTCCAACTTGGCGTGGATGGAAGAGGCGAGCAAGCTGGAATACGTGGTTCTGCGGGACGATGTGGACGGCCTGGGGCTGAAGTTGAGAACTTGCTAGAAGAGAGTGAACAGCGTGTTGTATGGCGGTCGTAAGTAAGGCAGCCTGTGTTCGGACTGATGTATATTTGCAGGTAAAAGTTGATGTTCGCGTCTGTTTCTGGGCGATTTCTTGTGGTTCTACTAGCATATCAGATACGAGTACTGCGATTGAGAAGATGGAGACCCTGATCATGGAGGTTTCTGATCTGCGCCCACTTCGAACCTCACCTGTGTTGACGAGATGACTGCTTACCAATGGTTGCCAAGGCCTCTATGCGTACGATTCATCAGCCTTAAGACTGAAAACTACATGTAAACAGAAGCTTCCGACGACCCTAATCGGAGGTTAAGCCTCGCTCAAGGTCAGACAGACCAGCTTGTGGGATTTCCTAGTCGGCAACGTTACCGATATGCCAATGTTATGGTGTCGTTTAGTGTCTCTGCCCCGGCATCATGGCTTCTTTTCTGCGCTTTACCACTCCGGGACCGTTCCAAAGCACAGTTCACGGACACATCGTTGACACGCTAGAAGTAGCTCGTATGGCAAAGTATACCAGGAAACCCCCACGACTTGATATCTTTCGGGTTTAATTGTCTGTCACTGGAAACAAATCAATCCATTCCCTCGTTTCTGGCCATATCTAAGATGAATGTCCGTTTCCTGGGATGGAGATGTTTGTCTTGATGGTGTTGGCGGCATAGCAAAGATACCCAAAGCGACATCTTCCCCGTATTCAATAGCGCGCCTCACCAACAGCCATATCGGACCACTGCTGATTACATCAATGCAGAACTGGCGCTGTCCATGCTCGTGTTGAATCTCCAGTAACCAGGAGACATTGTACGACTTCAGTCTCTACCATCTTTCTCGGCTGTCCGATAACTATGCAGACTCAAACGACCAGCGGTTCCGACACCAGGTCGGCGTCTTCATGCAGCGTTTACAAGCGAATGAAGTCAACGGGGCCGCGAGTTGTCATGTCGACAAGAGCGAGCTGGATCTTTTCAACCTGGTCACGTACACGCACGTTCGCCAAGTGCCAACATTGTGACTCCGGACCTCTGGTCGTCGACGATAAGCTGCCGGATATCATCCAAGCAGGGCCTTGTGTCTCAAATGGCTTCACCAAGATGAAGAAAGTACATGTGTTGTAGCCTCAAATATTATATTGTACCGCTTTCACTTTATCAAGTTGTAAAATGGTATGTCTCTTTCCTTTCCATATATGCTGTGGCCTTTCTTGCCTCGAAGCTATGGGGCAGGTCAAGTGATAAACTTCAGTTGCGTCTCTTTCTCTTGACTATTCCAGTGGAACTTTACTTTTAACCTACCTTAGTACCGAATAATTCGACGAGAAAATGAGTAGATACTGTGTCAATTGTCGTTGGCCGCCCCCGTGCATCAAACTTTCTTTGGATACGACACTAGAAAACCTCAACAGTAGAGCATGATTATCAGTCGTTCCGCGAAGCGCTGGAAGAGACATTATGGCCCAGTACGTGTTATCGAGAAAACCGCTCACTTGGTCCTCCAGACGCCGAGTACACCGATGCCTATTTGACCTTTTCGAGCCCCTACCACGTCGGCCATCCCGGCTCGCCATAAAGATTCCAATCCGTCCAGTCAACCGTCACAGCTTCATACTTTATTAAACTCGCCTTTGACGGGAAGCATCTGGCGAAAATGTCAAGGGTGTTGGCGTTCACCATCTGGGTCGGGATGAGCATCTGCAAAACCTCCCCGTAGCCATCAATATACGAGATGCGCACCGTCTCGTCGGGTTCTTCGTCGAAATTCCGGATGTACTGCGCAATGGACGACTCGCCCCGGTCCCAGTAGGGTGAAGGGATCCAGGCTTTCGCAGCGTCGTCGAACTTGTCTTCGTCCGCTTTGAAGACGCAGTGATAACTCTTTCTTCCGCGGGTCTCTCGCCATCCACCAGGCCTATCAACTGCGCGTCGGATTCGTCAGTAGGACGTGGCATACGCGAGCTGGATGGGACGTTCGTCGTTACCTAGGTAAATACCATTGCCTATTTGGCTTCCGTACTGGCTGTCATGGGCCGGATCTCTGAACGGGGTCTTTTTGACGTTGATTTTCCGGGCTTCCCCCTTTCAAGAAGGCGAAGATGTCAGCAGCGTTGTCGATAAACCATTTCCAGACCAGAGCGACTTGCTTCCGCAACCACGCGATAGCCGATGACTATGCGAGCTCCCTGGCCACCGGTACATAGGCAGACCAGGGCCAAGAACAACGAGATGCGGCCGACCATTGCTTCGAATCCAGAGAATGGCAAAGCTTGACGCATCAGCTGATGATTCGGGATGCCGACCGGGAGTGATAGGCTTTCCATGACTCTTACGGCAAAAAGAGGGGGGGAAGGGGGGAGAGGGGGTTTATTTACCTAAGGCTTACCTGGTTCGCTTCTTTTTCTTATCTTTTTCTTTCCTTTCCTTTCCTTTCCTTTCCTTTCCTTTTCCTGTAATGTTGGGTTAGCCGCGCGAGCGCCCTTTGCCCCAATATGGGGACGGCACGGCGTAAAACAATACAACAACAACAACAACAACACCCTCCAAGAATGAGAAAGATACTCTGACCCAGACGCTCTATTTGAGTTATACGCCATACCTCTGGGGGCCAAGTACAAACCAGATTAATATTCAAGTTGTCAGTAATATTAACGAGAGTTTAGCTACTAATGAATGAATACGGGCAGAGCATTGATCACGGACAACACTGCGGGTGTTATTTACTAATTAGGTAGCCCAATTGAGACAGAAATCCTCAGCACCAATCCTTGCAATCTTGAAGAATTGGGGTCAATTCAATCCTGGCCGGCTTCGACGAGGTCAAGACTCAAGAGCCAAGCCGTCACAATCTTAAACGGTGTTGAACACCATTCACTTTATTCAAAGGACCGTTTACTGGTCGCTAGAAAGTACGTAATGTCTATTGAGAACGTCACCTAACTTAGGACTTGGGCGAAGTTGATATTCTCAATCTCCACTGCGGCCTAGGATTCTGAACGTGGCCCTTGAGGAGGCTTCCAATTGTAGTATTTATCCGAAATTAGACAGCCAAACTTTGCTTCTCTCCACTCTGGCAGGGATTTCTCGACACGCTTCAAGTGACGTTTTCACTCACAGGACTAACACCAACCTCTTGATCAAGAGTGAGGAGCACAGTGGGGAGATTTCTGTGACTGTGAGGGCGAGTGCCATGATTAATACTCATCGCAATGCCTGAGTTGCCAGACAGCCTGGTAATGTCCTTTGCCAAGTGTCATACCCGATACTATCTTACTCTTGCGAAGCAGAAGGAAAGATTTAGACAGAGGCCATTTCGCCGTATGAAAGCCCGTATGCCCATGAGAACATGGAACCACGTCTCAACTCTGCCAGCTTTCATGCAAGCCATTGAGGGAGCGTGTGACCAAAGGCGGATCTGCCGAAACCCACCTGAAAGCTGCCGAGGAGCCCTCCAGTAGATCGATGACAAGGGTCTCTGATGATAACAAGCCCGTGCTGCCATTGGTGGACTTTCAAGAGCTAGCGTTCGGGAAGCGACATCTCGGCTATTCAATACGACGAGGAAGCAGAGCTTGGTGTTTTCCCGTGCTACCGAACTACCGGACTAACGGAGTGGAGATGTGCCTGGACAAACGACTGCAGGGATATCTGACGGTGCGGCAATTTGATCCAGGGCTTGATTCACCTGCTGGTGACAAACAAGAACATCTGCAAGGGGTATATATAGATGCTAAGCTCGAACCTCACTTCAGGAAGGCCTGTGGCCGAGAGGTACGAGAACCGATTGTCACGATGAAGTTCACCTTGGCACTCACCGCTGGGATCTTCCTCAACCACGCAGCCGCCATGTCACTGCACATCGACAGCGGGGGGTCACACGAATCACCCCGCGTTGTGAAGAGGTGAGAAGCCCCGAGACCCAACGGCTCGAAGTGACCGGATCTCTCTCGGCAGACCTCTGTGTGTTTCTGTCTGTCTTTGACTCACGCCATCCACAGACTCAACGACGCTCAAATCACGTACTTCCCAGCCGCAAACTCCAACGGCACCGGAGTCCTCGTGTGTCCCGGCGGCGGCTACGCCCGCGTCTCCATCGCCAAAGAAGGCTACGCGCCGGCACAGTTCCTGAACAACCTCGGCATCGACGCCTGGGTGCTGGACTACACCACAACCTCCAACGCCACCGGGCCCATCTCCCCGAAGCCGCAAGACGAGGCGCTCGACGCCCTGGCCTACATCCGCCAGCAGAACCGGGCGTCGAAGCTGGGCATCTGGGGCTTCTCGGCCGGCGGGCACCTCTCCGCCGTGACCCTGACCAACCCGGACGCGCGTCTCGACTTTGGCATCCTCGCCTACCCCGTCATCACCCTCGAGGGCAACTACACCCACGAGGGCTCGCGCGACAACCTCGTCGGCGCCGACGCGTCCGCCGAGACGCTGCGCGGGCTGTCCGCTCAGAACCTCGTGTCCGCGACGACGCCGCCGACGTTCCTGTTCCACACGTTCAACGACAGAAGCGTGCCTGTCCAGAACACCCTCATGTTCGCCGAGGCGATGGCCAAGTACAAGCGTCCGACGCAGGTCCTGATTCTTCCGGACGGATCGCACGGTTTGGGGTTGGCGCTCGATGACCCCAAGCGCAGCTGGACGCCAGAGTTGGCACGGTTCTTGAAATATTCCATCTGAGAAGTCGCAAGAAACTAGCTGCAGGATCGTTTATGAAGTACGGATAGAAAAAGACGTTGATAGCATGATGAAACCGCGTGACTGTAGTCTATATGTTCGTTTGTATGGTAATTTACCACGTCCAATCGGCCTCTTTTGATTATTGGTGGCAACGTGTGTACTTGATACCGTCCCAAAGTAAATTACAGATGCCACGAGTGCGGCGACACTCCATTCATCAAGCAGTCGTTCTCACGGAGAATGGCGTTCAAGTTGGTACACGTGGAGATTGGCCCATTTTGGGTGCCAGGTCATAGGAGCACTTGTCAACAACGTACTGGGCACCGTCGGCAAAAGAGCCAAGACGATTGAGCTCCTTGATGTTTGTGTCCTCATCGCCCCATCAGATGGCATTACTGTTGTTGCAGAACTGCAAAAGTAATAGACACGAGGAATACACTTCAGGAGCATTGCTGTAAAGGCTACACCAACCCCGCGTCTGCAGGTGGCTCATCGCACACATTCGACTTCTCTCTATCGTGGTGTGCTCCCCTCTGAAACTTTAGCCCTGGCGGGCTGGCATCGCAGATGCTGTTCTTCTCCTCTGCGCATTATTGTACACCAAAAGGACTGTATACTTTGTTGTCCTTGCCATTGCGATTGCTCAAATATCAGACACATCAGGCAGCTGTCACGAAAACCCAGCTCCACTTTCAGGTTGCCCTTCGTTGATCGTCACGATGTTATTGTTGTTGATGAGGAAGAGCTGAAGGCTCACACAAGCCGAAGATCATCCTCACCGAAAAGCAAGATGGCTAACATGTGTCAAAGTAACAGTCATGACACGGAAAAGGGGGTCCAGCATGTGAGGATCAGATATAATAAGATGGCTTGGTTTGTTGCCGTCATTGGAGGTCAACTCAATGGTTGGTGGGTATTGGGTGAATCAACAGATTCAGCCTTGAGAGAGGTCTACACCTCTTCGTCCCACAGAGAGATGTGATGCAGACTGAATCTTGGGAGACGGATTGGTTCCCTGGACTTCAGATTTGTTTGCTCGATTCGCGATACTGTGCCGTAAATTTTGTGAATCTTTGCCGGACATGGCTGGTTCTACAGCCATGCCAAGTTTTCCAGTTAAGCTGCGCCATGATTTGTCGAAAAGATGGAAACCTCATTTTCTCATACAAAAGCCTACTTGGATCCCTTCGTAGTCTGTGGTTCACTCTCTCAAATTTCTTGTCTGTCTCACTCTTGATGATCTGGGAGGGAGATAAGCGGCCCGCGCCGGGGATGGAGCCTCACGTCGCCCCGCGCCGGAAGGTTTTGTTGTTACGTGGAGAAGTCTGCTGTGCCAGGAGGTCATCGATGAAATCCGGGAACATGCGGAGGACAACTATCAACGGAATGGGCATGAACAATATTACACCTATCCTGACACGGGTCTGTGGACTATAGGTAGGTAGCCGAAGTGTTGAATCTAGAGAAGGGTCGACGAGTTGCGGCCTCCTCGTGTTGAGTAAGTCTTTATGCAGGGTTCCGATAGCATCTCAACTCAAGGACCTCATTTGTATACATGGTATTATCGACTGCCGAGGGCAAGCTATTAGCCGATATAGAGTCAATTGTCACGCTGTTAGGCGAAAGGATGAGACGATCATGATTGCTAGTTTGAAACTTTGAATGTTGGTGATTTCGTCACGGAGAAAAAGGCCATCAGTCAATCGTGCTCCGGCCACTGGCAGAGTCACGCGAGAACGTTCGACAGAGTGCCAGCCACATGCTGACTATATTCACTGTCAATAGGAAATTCCACTGAATATGACGTATAACCTCAACATCATCACCAACATCATCACCAACATCATCACCAACATCATCACCAACATCATCACCAACATCATCACCAACATCATCACCAACATCAACAAAGTCTACGCATGATTATCAAGTCGACTCTCTCGTTTGTTCCGAGATCCCGATGAGCGAAAGACGCGTATTCCGTGGGATGATTTGTGCACAACTCCAGAACTCCAAGAGAGATGCTGCGCCCAGCTCGCCAGGGAACCAATCCGGAACAGAAGCCCCGAGAGGGATGACTAAGCTCTCTCTTTTTGCCCCTCAGCCTGAAACCTTGCACGCTTTGGTGTCGCAGGACAGGCTGGCCGGATTCTCAAACTCGGACACTTTTTACTTTTCTCTGCCTTTTATTTTGCCTTTGACGTCAGCTCGATTTGAGACGAACTTGGACACCACCAGACGTCTACTACGCAGACGTTCATGCTGCGTGGTAGCTATTGGGTGGCATTGGGTGGTATATTTTGTTTCTTCCTTGTAGATCGACATGCCTTTCCGACTGCCCTCCCTGGCCTATCCACACCCTGGAAATGCAGGCTACTGGCATCCAGTCACTGCGACGATTAATTGGTGCGAAGAAGTAAGTTGAACTGGCTTCTGTTCTTTGAGACTTTGGCCTCGTGTGACGTGTCTGCTCGCTCACCTGAAGCTGACCCACGATGGCAGGACTACTACGCTTCTCGCTACGTGGCAGAGGTCGTGAATACCTTCACCAATGCCATTTTCATCTATCTGGCATCGGTGGGGGTCCGCAACTGCGTCAAGAACGACCACCCGCGAGTCTTTCTGGTGGCATACGTGGGGTACATGTTCATCGGCCTGTCGAGCTTCATCTACCACACGACCTTGAAGTGTCAGTAGCACCTCGAATCCGGGTACAAAATTCGTTATTCTGACGTGTACCAGACTGGATGCAACTCTTTGACGAACTGTCCATGATCTACACCACCTGCGTCCTCTTCTTCGCCGTCTTCTCCCATGGGAAATCGACGATGGGACAGCTTCTCCTCGGCATCTCGACCGCCGGCCTCGCGCTCTTCATCACCTTCTACTACCACTACCTCGGCGACCCCGTCTTTCACCAGGTCATGTTCGCGGTCCTCACGGCCACCGTCGTTTTCCGGAGCATGTGCGTCATGGAGAAGACGCTGCGACCGCCCCCGTCCGCAGTCGCCAACGGCAACGGCACCCGCAGCGAGAGGTTCAGCCAACATCGCGACCTGGAAACCCTCTGCACCATGTGGGCCATGATCACCACTGGTCTGAGCGCGATAGCGATTGGCTTTCTGTTCTGGAACATGGACAACATTTACTGCTCGTCCATCCGGCGCTGGCGGCGACAAATCGGTCTCCCTTGGGGCGTCCTTCTCGAGGGCCACGGATGGTGGTGAGTGCTGCTGCCGTCGGTGCAGCTTTTTCTTTTTGAAGATGTGGTGATGCTGACTTGGCATGCTTAGGCACTTGTTCACCGGTATCGCGTGTTACTACAACGTCACGTACGGACTGTGGCTACGTTACTGCCGCGAGGGTAAGAGAGACGAGGTTCACCTGGTTTGGCCGTCCCTTGGCTCCATTCCGGTTGTTGAACGAACACGTTGGCAAGGAGGAGAGGCCTCGAAACCCGCGGGCAAGTTGCAGTGACCAGTTGGTTGTTGTCTGCGATGACCCGGTTGAAACTGTGCTATTCGCCTTGAGCTGCAACGTCGTGGGGACATATCGATGGCGGCATTTCATCAGCGATACTATAGACGCATTGGATTTTCAAGCCTTTTCACTTCGTGAGCCTCGAACCAGGCCGCTGATTTTCGTTTACTGGCCGTCACGCCGCATTGGCCCATCTGGATTCAACTGCGACGCAGGCGGCAGCTGGTTGCGTCTGCGCACCGCCTCTGTGTGCTGTTTCAAGGATTTCGACTGGTCGATGCGTGCATGGTCTTGACGGCATGAGAAACGTTGGAAACATGTTGCTAGCCGAGGCGACGTGCGCCAGGTTGAAGGAGTACATCACTGCGGCACTCATAATGACTTGTTTGCTCAATGACATGAGTCGATTTCTCAGTTGAAGATAGATTCGACCTTGAAAACGTGAGATCACTGTCTTTTCTCCACTGAGGTGACCTGGCTAAGGCGGGCAAAAAAACGGTGGATGATGAATGAGTCTGGCCTCACTCATGTTTATGAGAAACAGTTCGTCCGAGCATATACTGTCAACTCGAAAACATTCACGACTCACCAGTATCTTACGACAAATATCTCGAAGTGGGTGTGAGATCTTGTTTCATACAGAGCAGACCATTCCAGCACATCACGAGCTTATGTGGCCAATCAATGCTCGTTGAGGCCGGTCAGGATACGGTGCCGTGCTACGAATGCAGTAGCCGCAGGTCTCGAGGTGGTGAAGGAATGGTGAAATTCAGCGCCATCGGAGCTGAGCTGTTCGCCGAGGGATGAGGGAGAAATGCGAGTCATTCGCGAACTGGTGCAAGTTTGAAGGTTAGGATAAATGATTGCAGCGTTTAATATATAAGTAAGCTTGTAATGAGTCTGTGTGGACCTTGAAGACAAGCTTGTCTGCAATTAATTACACCGCTGCAATTAATTACACCGTGATATTGCAAATCCCCCGACGTCGCAAGTGAGGCTGACCAGGCGGGGATGGCGGGCTTTCATGAGCACCGTCTTGAGTGTGCCGTTGACCACTTTGGCGGCCTCGCCTGTCAGTCAACACACCTTTGAATTTATCGTCGATTTAGTTGAAATGGACTAGCCAAGTCGCAGTCGGGCTTGTCAACTTTCGTACTCAAACTCGGCGCGGATGACTGTCACGTAGCCAGACGACGTTGACTCGCACATTGAGAGAAAAGTCCACAGCAGACTTTATTTAGTCCAGTTCATGTACACGTAGAAACTCCAAAACCCTACTTATCGGATTAAATGGAAAGAAATAGGAATAAAATTGCTGTATATAACGGCATATTACTCCCAGATGGATGGATAATCCAAGAGAACTATCTAGATAATCTCCTCTGTAATTTGATATTATATTTATAGTCTGTAATCCCTGAAGTACTGGAATTGAGTTATCTTATAGATTTAATTTGTATATAATAATATAAAATTTTTAGTAACTAATTAATTACTAAATATTATTATATACAGATTTATACTTAATAATATTATAGAAGTTCTGCTAAATATTATATTTAAGGAATAGACTTATAATAATAAGTAATATATATATAATATATTAGTAATTATGAGTATAATAATAAAGTATTATTATAATTATTAATATATAATAAGGTTTTTTAATATTAGAGATAAAATAATATTAAGGTTATATTAAGGATATTTAGTTCTGTAGGTTATAGTAATTAGATATAAATATAGTATTTAGATAGTAGAATCTTTCTAAGTTATTAAAAAGATTAGGTAATTAGTACACTCATTAGAACTCCTAATTAAGTGGAAAATATATAATATTATCTTTATTAACTATCTTAAGCTAGCTATAGATCTTAATTCTTATAGATAAATATTACTATAGATTCTACTCATTATAGATATATCTAAAGAAGTTAAATTAGTTATAATTTAATACTAATTAGGAAAGATAATTTAATATTTAGTTAAATTTAAGTATTTAGATTCTAATTATAATAAATAATTACTTAAGATTTAGATTCTAGAATGTTTTTTCTAATTCTGGTAATTTAATATTTAGTAATAGAGATAATAATTATATTTTATAATTATAATAATTTCTATATTATTTTTTTTTCTTTTCTAGTAAGTAGAATATTAAGTTATATCTACCTTATAAGATAGGAAACTATCTGCTTCTTCTATTTAGCTAATTAAACTTTACTAAACTACTATTTAATATATATTTTATAAAACATTAGGAGTGAAATTTTTTTTTCTTATATATATCTTATAGCCTAAAGATTTTATATTTTATTTTTCTATATTCTTTATAGTGAATTCTATTATATAATAAGATTAATTATATTTTTAATAAATAAAATATCTAACTGGGGGATATAATTAATAAACTAATTTCTATTATTAGTAATATAAATTTTAATTATTTTAATATTAATATTTCTTAATTTAGTAATACTTCTGTAAATATAGTAAATAAAAATAACTATAGAAATTATATAAAGATATATAATTAATACTAAGTAGTTAACTAATTATATATTTTTCTAGATATATTATAATATAGTAGCTATCAGTTAGTAGAGATATATTTAGAATAATAATACTAGATAATTTAGCTGAAAGTTAATCTGTTTCCATAGAAAATACTAATATAATTAAGAAATATAGATCTGAATTTATATTTACTATTAATATACTAAGTAAGTATAAGAAAAGAGATAAGAATTATATAATTAGTATAATATTTATATTTTAAAAGATTAATATTAATAGAAATTCTATATAAATATTAATAAGATCTGAAATTTCTATATTTAATATAGATAATAATTTTCAGTCTACTAAATAAGCTAAATAGGTTAATTATATTAAATAACTTATAAAATCTATTTATATTAGTAATATTATAACTAAAGAAATATAATAATAGATATTTAACTTTATTAAATTATTAGTTATAAAGATAACTAAATCTAAATTTTCTTATATATTATATAAGAAAGTAGTATTGAAATGGGCGCCAGCTGCTTGGGCTGGAATAACTAAATAAATAAAATAAAATAACCTCCCCTAAGTCTAATCTTTCGGCAATACAAAATAGGGGGAAAAATCTAGAAAAATATGTTAAATTAAGAGCGCTATATTCACAGATCTACGGCGTAAATAGCGCCTTAATTGCAAAAGTAGTATTCTAGATTGTGTAGGGTAGTATAGTATGTGAATTCTGTGTGTGCCGCTATTATTCCTAAGTCTGGTGCTGCAGATGTAAGCTTATAGCCTGTGTGTATATACTACTTACATAATAACTGAGGCTTACAGCTGAAGCTCAGGCTTATTATAATCCTCCCTTTAGACTTATAGTAAGCTCTATATTATAAATCTAATAAAACTATCTATAATATCTTAATTATCTCTATTCTGGCTGTTTTAGTATATCCTCTTTTATTACTTTATCTCTACTAGCTAGCTTTATTTGCTTGTTATATATATACTAATAGTTATCCTAGAGTAGCTTTTAGACTAACTGTAACTATCCTCCCTATTATAGTGATTATAAAAATATATAGATAGTAGAACTAATAGGGATATTCTATTTAATCTAGATTTAGTAATTAATTTGCTGGTATATAAACTGTTTTTTTATATAGTTAGAAGGTTGTATGAAGTTCTGCAGCCTGGGGTAATCAGCTTATAGTGGGATTTACCCTAGTAGATAAGGTACTAATATTAAGAGAGTATAGTGAATAGGTATTAGAGGCGTAGGTTCAGAAGGATTATATAAAGGAGGTCTGACTCTTAAGTTTTACTAGATTACTACTGAAGAGGTAGGATTAGGTTGTTAGGATCTGCTTTAAGCTGTATACTATAGTTTTGATATTATCCTTTTACATCTTAACGTAGTTAATTTTTGTAGTATATTAGGCTGAGTTGGTGTTTGGGTCTGTAAATGCTTTCCTGATAGCTATAATAGATTAGTATTAAAAACTGGTAATAGGTATCTGAAAAGTTAGTAGTTATTCTAAGTCTGTATTACTAGTTATGAGGGAGGATTCCTGTAGATATTAGTATAGAGTTTAAAGTATTTACTGATAATTAACTTCTAGTGTGAGACTAAGGGAACTTTATCTAGTTACTAATACTGCTTATTAGATAAATATTATAGAGAGTTAATAATATTAAGAATTCTATTTTAAATAAAAGTTCTAGATTATTCTACTACTTGAAGGTTATAGGTAAATAGATTATACTGAGGGTCTATAGGTGTAATTTAAGTGTTTGCCTGCAGTAGTTTAATTATATCTAACGATATACTGACGCTAAGGTAGAACTATAATAGCTAGTTTACTATTTTAATAAAGTAATTATTACAAGAGTCTTTTTATATAGAGTTAGAATAATAAACTCTATTATTAGTCTGGTTAACTATAAGGTTTACTTAGTATATATTACTGTTACTAATAAGGAATATAATAATATCTATATCCTATAGGTTAGTTGTTAGGTTGCTTACTTCTTTTTAATTATACTTAAAAGGATTATTATTAGTATTATAGCTGCCTTCTGAGTACTATAAATTAGCTATCCTGGTAGACTAATAGACGGTAGGGCTTTTTTGTAGACCTGCGTGAAGAAGGGTGTCTAGCTTCTGTGAGTCTAAGTATTTTTCTATTTGTAGGATACTCTCAGTGTTATATAGGTAGATACTTTCTTTAACTATATGTTATTATGTTATAGGGTCTTAATAGTTAATTCTTAGGCTTATACTATAGTGACTCAGGAAATAGCTCTGTAAATTCTTACTATTTATATACTAATTTTCTACTGTAAAAGGGTGTTTATTATTTAGTATAGGTTTTAGTTTTTTATTTAGTATCTTAATAATAAGTTTTAGTTTATTAGTTTTAATAAAATGAGGTTCTCTATTATGTTTCTAATTATAGAGGCTAGGGATAAAGTAGGGTAACCTCTCTATATTTCTATTTTTTTGCTTATAACTTCCTATAGGTACTTATAGTAGCTTACTAATCTGTATTTCTAGAAGCTTACCTCTATATATAGTATACTAGATTATATTACAGACTGATTTTAATAAAGAGTTAAGTTTAATAAGTAGCTGTAAAGTCTGTGAATGTTTTTCAGAGGGTTTTAGTATTAGTTATATTTTATTTACTAGAATGAAACTTAATACTGATGTTAGTATTAGTATTAGTGTTAGTGTAGTTGTCTTAGTTAGAGTGATGTTGAAGTATTTAGCTAGGTTGCTTTGAATCTGCTATATCTACTTATTTTTATTAGCTTTGTTGTCTGGATGATATTTTATATTCTATATTTTCTATATTATTCTGTTTGGTATTAATATTAAGCTACTGGGAATAGTTGAGTGAAACTCTTGAGTGAGTTTCTCTTACTAAGTAGTTAGTATATTATTATAGTTGCAGCTTCTGAGTGGGATCTAGTTAGTAGTAAGGATTTTTTGTATTTAGTCTAAAAGAATTATCAGTAAAGTCTATTTAGGGTAGCTGGAGGTTAGTATAATATAAGTTTATCTAGCTATTAAATATTATAGTTTAGTTTTACTTTTTCTTATATATAGGTCTGTGAATATTAGTATAGAAATAAACTTCTCCTCACTTTACTTATTAGACTATTATATATTATAGTATTATATATAATTTTATTATTGGTTTATAAGAAGATTTATCTATATTAAAATACTATCTTGCTTATAAAGGAAGAGTAAGATAATAAATTATTTTTATTTATATTCTTTCTTATACTAAATTACTGCTGCCTGAGGGTTATTAGCTTTAATATAGTAAACTGGAATATCTGCTATATAGTTTTATATTATCTAGGTGAAGTCTATATCCTAAGTTTCTCAGATTAATTCTTCCTGCTGTTTAATTTAGCTAAGGAGGTTATAGAGACTAGGAAGATAGTCTGAGAGCTTATCTGTATTTATAGTGTGGTTATTTTAGGTTACTATTAGTTAGAAGTAATTTAGTAAGAGCTTTATTATTATAATACCTCTTAGTTTAAGTTAGTAAGGAAGCTTATCTGTTGGTAGTTTAGAGTTAATATTAGGGTTGGTAGGTTATTTATTATAGATGTTAGTTTAAAGAGGAGGTTAGTTATTATAGTTCCTTAAGTATTCTTAATAGAATTAGCTTCTGGAAGGTATTATTAGTAGTAGCTTTATTCTGGTTTTTGGATTTGGGAGTAGGTAGGAGGTTTCTAACTCTGTAAGTTACTAGTAGTATTAATTAATGCCTAAGGTGTATATATTGTTAGGAGTAGGTAACTTTATTAGGTTTATAGTGTTGTGAGAGAAAGTTGTTATTAGGTAGATAAGAATTAGGGAGAAGGTTAAGAGAGTAATATAAAGGTAATTTATAGATCTAAACTGTAAGATTAATAAAGTCTGTAATAGTAGATATTTTTATTAAGGTAGGTGTTTTAATAGGTTTAGGGAGTTTAGGATATTAATATTAGTGTTGAGAGAGAGAAAGTTAAAATATTATTGGAGGGTGAAGGTGTCTAGTTAAATAGTCTGTAGGTTTGGGAATATGTAGCTTTTAACTGATTTACTTGAGAGGTATTATCTTTCTTTTAGATAAAAGGATTCTTTCCTTATAACTAGTCTGGTTTTTAGTAACTTACTGGCTGTAACTGTATATTCACTATAGTGAGAAGTATAAAAGTATCTCCTTTAATTCTTATCTGCTTTATCTCTCTCCCTTATTTATAACTTTCTAGTTTCTATTTTGCTTTGTCTGTAATTAACTTTCTTCTGCTATGTTTTAGTATGATTATTTTATCCTGAGTAAGAATACTGATGTTCCTTGCTTGTGTGAATTTAGGGAGCTAAGTGCTCTCTATGTGATTTATAATATTAGCTATCTTATACCTTAGAAACTGGTAAGTAGTATATATCTGTAGGTTATAATTCCGTCAGCTAAGCTGATAGTAAGTTTCCTATTATTTAGTGTCTCCTTATAAGCTAATTAATTGTTAGGTAATTACTAGTTTTATATTTCTATATTTTATCGTTCCTCAGAATAAATACTTTGAGGTTATATTTATATTTTAGCTTCAGTTTAATAAGGATTCTTAAGTTATGAGAGTGACGTTTTAATATATCCTTATAGGTTATTAGGATTATAAGAGAGTCTATTTATATACTGTAGGGATATTTATACTCTATTATTAAGTTTTTATTTACTAGAGTGTTGCTCTTCCTGATAGCTTGTGGGTTTAAAAGATTCTTAGTTAGCTGGCTGTTATATATAGCTTCTTTATTTAGAGGTATAGTGGTTGAAATGTGGTGCTTTGTAGTTACTGTAAAGAGTAAGTTTATGCTACTTGTAATGATAAAACTGGCTTTTGGGTCTGTGAATTCTATTTTGAGTGTATCTTTCTTTCTGGAACTCTCTATACTAATTATTTCTTTTATAAGATTTAAGGAATCTGTAATTTTAAGTATATTAGAGTTTAATAGTAATGGGGTTATAGTTATATATATCCTAATAATATTTGTTAGCTGAGTGGGGAATATAATAGCTTCCCTATATTTAAGTTTAAGATTCCTTAGAGTTTTGAGAAGATTAAAGTGGTAGAAGTAGCTTATTTTGATTTCTTTTATTTTCTTAATATTATTTTTTCTAAGTAAAAGAAGATTTATAATATTCTTGATACTATATTTATATATACTATTTATACTTTTATATGAAAGCTTCCTCTCTAGTTTCTTTAAGATAAGTTACTTTCTTGAATCTAAAAGGATATTAAGATATAGTAAGAAAGTATAGTTGCTTAGTAGGGAACTCTCAGTTAAGGTTTAGAAATAAAGGAAATATTGGAATGAAGGAAATAGTGAATATATAATAGGTCTGTAAATGTGAATAGGAACTAATCTCCTAACTATTTTTATTTTTTAATATATTTCCTTAAATATATATTTTCCTATTATAATTAAATAAATACTTTTACTCTATAAAGAAAAGATAAGAATATTTTAGCTGTTAAAGTTTAAAGTTAGTTTTTAACTATTTGAAATAGTAGAAATAGTGAAATAGTGATATTATTTTTATAGTTTTCCTCTCTAAAGTTTAGAGGAATGCTCTAGAATTTAAGGTTTCTAATTTTAAGTTAGAAGAAATAGGATTCCTATAAAATATAAATAGAAAAGAAAGTATAAATAAAAACTATTTTATAAACTTACGAATTAGCATAAGAATATTTTAGATACTGACAGGCGAGAAATCTGGATCCTGAAGTAGTATTTCAAGATATGCTGCCCTCCTTTCCAGACTTAAACCTGGAAGATAAACTTTGAATATAGGATCTTTCAGTATCAGATTAATAATCTTTCTGATATTTAAGAGATATATTTATCTATAAGTTAGTAATATAATATTATTATTATTATTATTTTCACTTGGGATTATAAGTTCCTCTATATCTTCTTCTTCTTTAATATTTATTAGTTCTCTTTTAACTGGAAAGACTCTCCCTAGTTCTAATTCTAATTTAGATTTATAAATATCCAGATTAGTAGATTCCCAGTATTTAGCTGGTATTTAAATAAACTTTCGTAAGTAGTTTCTATTATAAGTTAAACTTTAAATTTCTTCTCTAGATAGAGTTACTAGTTTATATAAGGAAGAGTCTAATATATATAATAGTATATAAAAAGGTTTAGTTTATTAGTATTTAAGCTTACGCTCTAATAACTTATTAATAGTCTGTTTTATATTATAAATTAATATAAGATTCCTAACTTCTAGTCTATCCTCTTAAAGGATATTAGCCTGATAAGTATTAAAATTATCTGCAGCTTTTTTATATTAGTCTGTAATTATCTTTACGGTATTCTCTCTATCTTTCTCTAACTAAGTAAATATTCTAATTTATAGTTATAATTTCTCCTCTTTTATTTATACTGACGCTTAGTTTAAAACTCTCTATATAAATGTTAGTATCTTAATTAGTATAATTGCTTTATATTTATATTTGAGGTAGAAGGGAGTGTATTCTGTTGAGGTTTAAACTGTTGTCTGATCTGTAAATAGTATTGCAGGCAGTAGGGAGTGAGAGGTTTTATTGCTATTCTCTACTATCTATACTGATAAAGTATAGATAATTAGCTGGTAACTAACTTTAATGACTCTATTAGCCTGCAGGTTATAGGTAGAAGTAACCTGTTATTTTATATTATACTGCTTATTGAATTTAATAATAAATTATTTATTCTCAGGGCTGCTATTAATAATAAGTATACTATAGAGACTATATTATATAATAACTTCTTTCTATAGGAACTTTATAATAGTTTTTAATGTTACTCTATTTAGCTATTACATTTCTAGCTATCCTGTGAAAATATCTCTAGCTTTAATGAGATACTATTTACCTACTCTCTAGATATCTAAGTTAATATAGTTAAATAGGTATCCTTATAGAGTTGTGAAGCTGTAAAGGTTGTTAGTATATTAGGCTTGATATAATTGACAGTCTGGATAATATTTTACTGTTTTGTGGACTTCTCTATATATATTTATCTAGCAGTATTAGTTAGTTAGCCTGCGAAAGACTGCTTCTTGGTTATAGTACCTACTTTTATTATATATTATAGTAATAAGCTTCTGATAAATTACAGAATTATCTTCTATTTACTGTAGCGTCAGCTTATATAGGGTAGCTCTAGTGAAGAGTAGTTAATTATATAGTTAAAAAGTTAATACCTTATACCTAAAAGCTCTAAAATGGGTTAGGTTAATACTAAGTAGCCTCTTTAGAGTTACTAAGTAGTAAGTAATCTACTGAGATTTATATAATTAGGTTTGTGAATTGCTTAGTATAGTGCTGGGGAGTATTAGTTCTGAGTCTATATTACTACTAGTAGCTGGAGTAAGATCTATATTAAAAACCTCTTTAATATATTACCTATTACTAAGAGAGTAAGTTCTATTAAAGAAGGTTTGAGTGTTTACGTCTGTAAAGAAGATTTACTTATTAATTTAGTTATTAATATCTTTTTCTTCTATGTTGTTGATTTTATTGGAGGGTCTGGAGGGTTTCTAAGATAATCTGTTAGCTACTAAGTTTGCTATTCTACTAATATAATAAATTTTAAAGTTAAATATTTATATTTAAGATATTTAGTGAATAATAAGAGCTTCTGGAAGATCTGAGGCTATATTATTAAGCTGAGCTATAAGTATTTTTATATCTATTTCTAGTACAAAATACTAGCTATATAGATAGTTATAAATTTACTTTAAGGTTTTTAATATATTCTGAAGCTTTTTCTTTCCTATATTATAATTAAGCTCTAGGCCTGTAAATAAACTATTCTTATAGTGGGTGACAGTTTTCTTCTGTTTGATAAATTATCTAAGAACTGTGCCCCAGCTGGTTCTGCTAGTATTTACTACTAAGTAGATCTAGTTTCCCTCTTAGCTGTAGTTAATAGAAATAAATATAGAAGTATTATAAAGCTTATCTTATAGTTAGCTTATTACTATCTTCTGAGGGTTAAGCTATTAGAAAAGGATATTCTTCTTAAATAAGTTATTAAATAGTTAGGTAATAGTGGAGTAATTTTTCATTTAAATCTGATAGAAGGTAGTAATATCTAAAAATAAATAGACTTTAGAGATATTATAGTATATTTTCTACTTCTTAATTTTGGTGATTTTAGACTTTTCAGACTGTTAGCTATATATTCTATAGATATAGCTTATAATAGTGATAGTTTCCTATATTTACTGTAATTTAGTTACTATAATAATGCAGTTAGTAAGCTTAATATTCACTAGAACCCTATTAATATTCTGAATATATTTTAGGATATACTTGCGAATATCTAAGTAATATAGATTATCTTCTCTATTATATATTATTGTTAACCTTTTAATTACTATATTATCTAGGAAAATCTTATAATAGTTAGGAATTAAGTTATAGAGAATCTTTATTATAATCCTTATAAACTAAGTAATAAAGTTAGTATCTCTTATAGGTAAAATATAGTATTTTAGTAGACCTAATAGGGTTGTAAATATAGTTAAGTTCCTACTCTTTAGGTTAAGAGGGATTTAATTATAACCTAAGAAAATATCGAGAAAAGATAAAAGCTTATATATACTAAAATCTTCTAAGAACTTATCTGCTTTAAGTAGTAACTTTATATCTCGAATTATAATACTATTAATCTTTATAGCTAAGTTAATAAGTTTTATCTTACTATTTTTCTTTCTAATAAGAAAGAAAGGATTTCAGTATATAGTATAACTATACTTCAGAATTCTATTCTGAATATAAACTCTAAGGATCTTAATAATATTTTTAATTAGTTTTTTAGGGATTAGAATAGATTTTATTTACTATATTTTATATAGGATAGTCTTAATTATCTGTAGTAGTATTACTAACTTAAGTAGTTTACTATAATAACTAAAGTTGTAAGCTAGATCTTACTTTTATATTTTTAGGATTTCTGCTAGAAGTTCTTTCTCTAGTTTATATAAGTAATTTACTGATTCTATAATTTTATTTAGATATTCTAAAGTTAGATATTCCCTAGTATTAATCTTTAAAAACTTTAGTGTGATTACGTCTGTAAATTATCCTTTAGGATTGCTCTTAATAATTTTCTCTGCTTCTACCTATACTTTCAGCTTCTACTTAGAGTTACCTTTTAGAGTTATCTTATTAGATAGTATATTATTAACTAGATTAATTTTCTTATTTTTTATTTTATATATTATATTAATATTTTTAACTGGTCCTCCTTATATATTTATTATTACTATATATTTAGTTACGTTTAGGGAGTTTTCCTCCTAGTTGTTAAATATAGTGTTTAGTATTGCTACTACCTTCTAGCTTCTATAGTGTAGGCTTTTCTAACTCTTCTTTCCTCTTACTAAAGTTTGCTATACTGATAGTTTAGGTCTGTGAAGGCTATGGGGATACTTCCTGTTACAGGATAGGTAGTCTGGGTTATGTTTTCTAAGAGATATAATAATGTAGTAAATCTTCTAGACTTTTAGTTTTATAGTATAGTAAACTGAAATTTCTAAAATCTCCTGAAACTTCTTCTCTAAGTTATTAATTACTGTAATAACCTCTTTGTTATTATCTAGTTATGTCTGGATCTCTTTTAGTATTTAGTTCTGCGGCTATAGTGTGAAATCTGTAAAATCTAAATTGAAGCTAGGTAGTAGTATGTCTAACTCTTCCTCCTCCTCTTCCTTATGTTAACTATCTTTTTCTGTAAAAGAATAACTATCTGCTAATATAAGGTTATTAGTAGAGGCTACTAATTTTCCTCTCCTGTAGGAAAAGAAAGGTTATATATTTTTTGAATCTAGTTGAAACTGCCTGTATCTATAATAATATTATGGAACTTTGCTGTTAAGTTAAGTATGTAGAATGATAGTAGGATGTTTAGCCTGTTATTTCCAGACTAAAATATACTTATAATCTAGTTTAGAGTGTAGTCTAGTGTTATTCTGGTTTGAATGATAAATAAAATACCTAAAACTAAATTCTTTATAATGTAACTTTTAGGTGTAACGAAAAATCCTATATTAGAGATATAGTAGTTACCTAACTAAATATTCTTTATTATTACTTTAGTGAAATTAGTTATGTGACTGACGTTAGTAATACTATAGAAACCTAGTCTCGTTAGAGTTATATAGAATTATAAATTAGCTGCTTATATATACTTTTCTAAGATAATATTAATTATAGAGTCTATATTAATAATTCTATAGACTTTTAAGCTTACTAGGTTTGCGAATTAAATATTAATCTAGAAATATGTTATGATAAAATTGTATATTATTACTAGGGTTATTATTATTTAGTCTACTATAGAGATAACCTCAACTGTGGAACTTACTACTTTAATATTTATATTATAACTCTGAATAATATTACTGGGTTAGATCTGTAAATATATCCCTCCTGTATTACTAGGTATTCTGGAGGGTAGAGAAGTTATTACTATTTGTGGCTTAGTGCGCTTGCGATTCTAGTGCTCTATCTGCTTATAGATTACCTGACTCTACTTCCTAACTTTATTATAGAGTCCCACAAAGTCCTTATCCGTGGGGAGAAAGATATCCTAAGTTTTTTTGTTGCTAAAGTAGCTATTTATAACTGTTTTTGTATGCTTATAGCTAATCTGAGTGTATATAGGTTAGTTATAGTGAAGTAGCTTCTTGGGAATTGAAACTTACTTACTAACTTTCTTATAATAAATATGGTATATAAGGTTTTGGTTCTCTTTACTAGTTAAAACTGTGAATATAGAAATCTTATCTTTACTAGCTTTCAAAGTAGGTTACTAGTGAGGTAGCTTCTCTGTATTAGGTAGTATCTCCTTGTTATTGGATGTAAGTTTTATCATTCTTACGTTTTTGAATATTTATGTAGTTACAGGCTTATAGTGTGTGGCGATTGGGTCTGTAAATATGGTGGTCTTTAGTTTATATAAGTTATATAGTGAATAGTAGTTATTAGTTAGTTTTATCTTCTTTACTGTTTTAACCTCCTTAGAAGCTATTCTCTCTAGAATCTTCTCTAAAATTATATTAATATGCTCTATTAGTGTGGGGCTAACTACTATAATATTTAGAACTGTGTAAATATCTTCTATCTAGCTTTCCCTCCTCTCTAGTGCTGGTTAGTTTTTCTGTAGGATTTTTATAGAGATAGATATTATTAACTGAGCCTAAGTAGTTTGGTATTTATCCTGAAATTTAGTAGTAGTAAATTACTATTATGCTTCACTCTGGGTGTGTTGTTGTAGTAGGTTCTGGAAGTTAGCAAACTAGGTTTACTTATAGGCTAATATTATTAGGGCTACTGGAAACTACTGAGGCTTCTTAGTAATAAAGAGAAGAACTATCTTACAGTTAGGCTAGTTACTAGCTTATTTATTAAAAATAATATTACTTTTAATTCTTTCTGAATTCTAGTGGATTTGCCTGATATAATAATAGTAGTTAAGTATATTAAAATAGTAGATATTTTCAGAAGTATACTATAATAGCTACTAGTATATAAGCTTCTAGTAGCTATCTATTCTATATTAATAGTATAGTGTAGAAGTGGTTAGTGTAAATTAATTCTGATACTTATTATTTTAATAATTAGGTTAATCTTAAAATTTACTTCCTCCTCTCCTATAAAGCTAGCCTTTATAATTTCTATTATACTAGATTACTAAATCTGTAGTATAAATGATATAATTATTATAGTTACTTAGCTTAATAATATATAATTCTGCTATTAAGCTCTAAGTCTCTCTGAAGCTATCTATAAGCTTTTATAAGCTAGTTTCTATCTTAGTAATAATTATCTGGTTGAAATTTAAGTTTTTGAACTAACTTAAGAGCTACTTACTATTAAGGTTAAGTTTGTCTGTAACTATATTAGCTTTCTTAGTAGCCTTCATAATTTTAAACTGGGAGGTTATACTTATAGAAGTTACTAAAGTTCCTATGGGAGCTAGCTAACTAGTTAATTACTTAAGGAGGGTTTAGTTATCTACCTATTAAGCTAGTAAATACTTAAAAGAATGCTAAGATATCTTAACTAACTGAGGGATCTTATAGTGAAAATCCCTAGTAATTTCCTTAAGGAATTAAAGTGGGAGTTAGTATAGAGAGATATAGATAAAATTAGTATTAGGTAAAATAATATTCCTATAGATTCTCACTCTCTCTTAAAGATTATTTATAGTAATTAGGTAATTAACTACTCTAGATAAGTTATTAGAAGCTAGATTAATATTATAGCTTATAGTGTAAAGTTCCTTATTAGGGTTATAGTTAGCTATAGGGTTTATAATACTGTAGATACTTATTAGGGTATCTCTAGCTGCCTGCTAAGTATATTTATTAGTTATTATAATTTTAATAGTATATTTATACTGTATACTATAGTAAAAAGAGATTTTAGTAACTATCTTACGTTCTAGTTTATATAATATCTTAGATATAGTTTTGTAGTTATCTAGAAAGTTAGAAATATTATTATCTGTAAATTTGGAGGTATTTTTAGATTAAGGAACTATTTTTGTTATTATTAGTTGGGTGGATTAAAGTTTAGAGAGTATTATAAAATTCCTTATAGTTATTAGATAGTTAAGTAAAATATTAGAGATCTTAGGAGTAGGCGCTTGATAGCTTTAGTTTGTATTATAGTTAGATAAAGAGATATTGTCTGATTCCTCTAGAGTGTTTATTATATAAGGTTAGATCTTCTTAAAAGTTAAGCTATTAAAAGATAGATTAATAATAGTTAGCTGGGGAAGTTTAGGAGCTTTCCCCTTGTTAGTATTTAACTATTTAGTAGTTATTATAGTAAATATTTTTTTTTTTTGGTTGTTTTTTGATTATTAGTATGTAGTAATAAAGTAAATCTTAGTGTTATATAAAAGGGTAGCTATCTTAATTAGAGTTAATCTCTTTAGTATTTTCTCTCTAGGCTCTCCTGAGTATTTTATTCTTACCTTTATGTGGGGTTAGATCTGTAAATTTATTCTTCTTTTTTAGATTTTAATATTAGTGGTATAGGTTTATATTTTCTATAGTTTTCTTTATCTTACTATTTTTTAGTTATAATATATTATATAATATTTTTATTATTTCTCTGTTAATCTTTCTAATTTATAAGTAACCTATTTCTTTATTAATTTACTTCTTCTTATATTATTTTGCTGCTTCTTAATAAAGGTTAAGTAGGGTGATTTTATTAGACTTATTAGTCTTATAAGACTCCCTTTATCTTAATAAGCTATTCTGGATTTTCTAATTTTATATATAATTCTTCCTTATCTTCTTTATTATATTATTATAAATTAGATATTACTTTCTAGGCTAAATTAGAAGTTTTATTTTATTTTTATAAAAAAAGATAGATATATTTTTAAGTTCCCTATATTACTTTTAGAGTTTTTTATATTCCCACTAATTTATAGTTAGAATATAGCTATTATTCTTTACTATTAATTAGTATTAGGTCTATAAATAAGTTTATTATAACTATATAGAATTTAAAAAGCTTTATCTGTAAGTCTTAAGGTTCTTAGTGTTATCCAGCTGGTTAAGATAATATATTATATTGTGATTTTTGACTTTAACTTATCTAAGATAGTATAAGAATGCCTCTTTATCCTGATCCGTAAGGGACCAAGAAGAGATATATCTACCTCTAGGTATTATTAAAATAGGCGCTAGCTGCTTAAGCTGGAATAACTAAATAAATAAAATAAAATAACCTCCTCTAAACCTAATCCTTCAGTAATAGAAAATAGGGGGAAAAATCTAGAAAAATATATTAAATTAAGAGCGTTATATTTGCAGATCTATAGCGTAAATAGCGCCTCAATCGTAAAAGTAGTACTCTAGATTATATAGGGTAGTATAGTGTGTGAATTCTGTGTGTGCTGCTACTATTCCCAAGTCTGGTGCTGCAGACGTAGGCTTACGGCCTGTGCGTGCATACTGCTTATATAATAACCGAGGCCTACGGCCGAGGCCCAGGCTTATTACAGTATCCTATTTTCTTATAAGTAGTAAAATAGATAAATTAGAAATATAGGCTATTTTTTATATTATTTAAGTTAATATTATTATATTATAGGGAAGGAATTTAGGAAGGGAATAGAATATCCTGAGGGTAATAATAAAAATAATAATTAATATTTATAAGAGAGATAATATAGAGTATTTTAATTAGAGGGAATTAGATAGAGTAATTAATTTCTTAAGATTTAGTAGAGAGATATTATAGCTAGCCTTAGGTCTAGTAGAGGTAAGTCTATTAGTAGTAAGTTAAGGCTATAAAACGTAAGTAACAGTATTATTATTATACTGATGAGATTAGGTCTTTAGGGCTTATAGTGATTAGATATAAGTCTAATAAGAAGTTTGTAAGATAATTATAGGAATAAGGTTAGAAGTATCTAAAGATAATTATAAAGTTAATTACTAAAGAGCTATAAAAGTCTAACTTTAAGTATACTTAAGCTTATTCTATATATAAGTCTGAAATACTATAAGCTTTCTTATTCCTATTAATATTATACTATTCTTTACTAATCTAAAAGTAAGAAGTAATTACCATCTGTAAGTTAGTAATTACTTTACTCTACTGATCATTTTAGGGATCTACTAATTAATTACTTATCTTACAGAGTAATTACTTATCTCTTATTATTATATAATCTATACTATAGTTTTTCTGTAATTCAGTAGGTTCTTATTATATTCTTCCCTTTGTATATATAAAATACCTTATAGCTACTAGGTATCCTGTAATTCAGCCTTAATCCTATTAGGTTATAATATTAGGTCTCCCCTCTGAAGAGTCTTATCTCTAAGATTAATATAAGTAGGTAACTTCTATTTATTAGTCTGTAGTATATTTCTTATTTCCTACTATATTTATAATTATATTAAAATTAGTTTCTAATTTCTCTGTTTCTACCTGTCGTCGTTAATGTTATATATTATATATTAAAGAGTTTAGTATAGATATGATACTGTATTTTTATTATTATTCTAAAGGTCTATATTATAAGATACTTCATGGAATGGAGGTTTGTAGTGAATATATATATTTAGGCTGTTCTTGTGATGTATTGCAGAATGCAGCGTGTGAGCATAAGTTTTTATGTTTCTAGTGTTATGATTTAGCTTACTAACTAGATAGTTGATTGTTTACTTAATAAAGTTAGCTATTTAGAAAATAAAGAGGAAGCAGTAGAGGAGGTTCTGCTGAAGAAAGCTGCAGTATTAAGGAAAGTTCAGACAGAAATAGATAAGTTACTTGTAAAGTTAAATTATATCCAGAAGATAAGGTAAAATATCTTTAAGTGAGGAAGGATTATTACTAGTGATAATACTGAAGTGAAATTAAGTTTACTTAAAGTGAATAAGAATATAGCTATTTTAGATACTTAGTTAAATAATACCTTCAGGGTGGTTAATTAGAATACTATACTGAGTGATTCTAACTTAGTAAGTTTTAATTTCAGTACTCTTAGTATAGTAGTTGAGAGTTCTTAATTTACAGAGTATAGTATCCCTAAGTATAGAAATATTTTATCTCCTTAAGATCTCTTATTTAGTTAATATTTAGGTTAAGAGTATTAGATATAACCTAGTCTATTAACTTAAGTTATGAGTGTTATAATTAATTTGTTAGCTTATTATTTCCAGTATTCTTAAAGTTCTTTAAGATATTTGATGCTAAATACTAGTTTCTATATATTTTCTGCGTGACTGTATCCTTTCTATTTAATAAGATATTATATTTCAGTATTATCTTACTAGTTAATATAGTTAATAAGTTATTCTACTTTATATTCCTATTCTAGATTAACTTTAATATAATCTTTCATATAAGATCCTTTTAGTGCTAATTTAAGAAGTGAAATATAAAAAACTAAATAATATCTTATAATATCTAGTAGTGAAAGTTTATAGTTAATATTTAAGATTTTACAAATAATTTCAAAAGATCTAAGTTTCTTAAAGTCTAATTTATTACTTAGCTGTTTGGTTTTAATATTTTATCTAGTGAGGTAGATATTATCTCCCTCCTTAAAGATTAATCCTCTAATCTTTAAAGTATTAGCGTATTTACATATTTATTATCTAACGAATTTAAGTTCCTTCAGTAGTTTATCCTGGAGTTTATATAATTTTAAAATATCTACTATCACTTTTACTACTTATTCTCCTTATTAAGGTTCTCTATATATAGTGGAATTAAATCTGTAATTTAGATAGAAAGGTAATTCTTTAGTATTTTCTCCTATTATACTATTATAGGTAAATTAGGCTGTTAGTAATAAGGTAACCTAATTATCTTACTAGTAGTTAATATAATATCTAAGATAGATTTTAAGGATCTAGTTAATATATTCAGTCTAGCTATTAGTTTATAGGTAGAAAGTAATAAATAGATAATATTTCACTTTAAGTTATAAAATTAGAAATTTCTAAAATTTAGATATAAAGAGTTTATCTCTATTAGATATAATTTCCTGAGGTAGTCTATATTAGCTAATAATAATTCTGAGGAAGATATATATAAGATTTTTTACTATACTTAATTTTTTATAGGGAATAAAGTAAGTATATTTAGTAAATTATTCTACTACAATAAGAATATTATTATAATATACTCTAGTAAGTAATTCTTATAACTTTAGTAGCTTAATAATAAAATCTAAAGAAATTAATTCCTAAAACTTTTAAAGTACTAATAAGAATTATAATTTACTATAAAGTTTATATTAGTTAGGCTTACTTTTAAAGTAAGTCTTATAATCCTTAATTATATTAGTTATATCTTATTATATAACTTTTTTATTATAATATTATTAAATTCTCTTAAATATCTTAGTAACTTTTTAATATCTATATATTAATATATTATAAATATTTCTAATTATCTTATATATTATTCTTCCAGTTATACTAATACTAACTTATCTAGTAATTAAGAGTAATTTCTATATAGATATAAAGTTTCTATTTATATCTATCTTAAAGATAATCTATATTTCTTCTAGTACTGAGATATTATAGTTTAGTCTTTAACTGAATATATTAGCTTTTCTATTTTCTATTTCTTTATAATAGATAATATAAAAGTTAAATTCTAAAAAAAATTCTAACTATCTAATTTATCACTTATTAATATTTTTAGATATTATGAAGTATGTAAGGTTCTTGTAGTCTATATAGATCTAAATTTTATACTTAGTTCCTGAGAGTTATAGTCTCTATTTTTAGAATATTTTAATAATAACTATTAGTTCCTTATTATAGATCTGATAGTTAAGTTCTAGTCCACTAAGTTTCTATAAATAGAAGGTATAAGGGTGAAGTATTCCCTTAGTGTCTTATTATTTTAGTTATCCTCTTATAATATAGTCTGAAGCGTTAGTCTTAACTTTAAATAGTTTATCAGGATCTAGAATTATAAAAACAGGTTCTAAGATAACCTAATTCTTAATATTCTGAAATACTTCTTCTTATCTGTTAGTTTAATTAAATTTAGTATTTTTGTATATAAGTTTAGTAAGTAGAATTATTTTTTTTATATAATCCTTAAGGAATCTTCAGTAAAAAGTAGTAAATCTAAAGAAAACTTAAATTTCCTTAACATTTATCAGTATAAGCTAGTCCTTAACTGCCTGAATCTTCTTAGTTAATATCTTAATTATATTTAATATGATAGTAAATCCTAAGTTTTCCACTTATTATATATAAAATTCACTTTTTTCTAGTTTAACTAGTAGCTTAACTTACTAAAGTTTCTAAAATATTTTATAAATATATTCCTTATATTCTTTAAGTGTTCTTAAGTAGATAAGAATTTTATTAAGATATACTATATAAAAAATATCTAAGTATTCGCGTAGTATATAGTTAATTATAGATTAAAATATTACAAATATATTAGTAAGTCTAAAAAGTATTATAAGATACTTATAAAGTCCTTTTCTTATCCTGAAAGCAGTTTTCTATTCTTTACCTTCTTTAATTCAGATAAGATTATAAGCTCCTTTGAGATTAAAAACTGTAAACTAATTAGCTCTATAAAGTTAGTTTTATAGTTTTAATATAAATTGTAACAGATATTAGTTCTTAATTATTATATTATTAAGTTATCAATAATTAACATAAAGTTATAGCTTACTATTCTTCTTAGGTATAAACAGGATTAAGCTTCCTACTAGTAATATCGAATATCTAATATAACCTTTCTTAAAATATTCATTAATATACTTATCAAGTACTTCCATTTCTGTTTAATTAAGTCTATAGATTTTACTGAATCTAAGCTTCTTCCCCTCCTTTAAAAGGATCTCATAATTATAACTTATATACTCTAGTAGTTAGCGCACTTAGCCGATCAGATATCTGACCCACTTTTATCAATTAACCAATCAGATATAGCTAATTTTCTATTTTAAATAGTTAATCTTACACCCTATATCATGCCTGATTAATTTGATATTAGTGGAGACACAGAATAACTATAGTCCAGCCTCCAGACTAATAAGAAGTTAGTAAAAAAAGAGGATATAGCCACTATACGCTCTTAACGGAATTCAAACCTACAGTACTTAACACTATAAATACAGACTAAATTCTATTACTAGTTACACTATAAAAGCGATTTTTATTACTAAGCTTACTACTTTTAGGAAGTATAAAAATTAGTCTGAAGGAGATTCAGATTAAGAGTATACCTAATATAAAAAAAATCACACAGCTGTAACCTAACATATACTCTACCTATAATAACTAATAACCTATATTCACTATATACTATATCTATATTAACACTACTAATTAACCTTCCCCTATACTATTAATTAAATCTGATAATACTTCAGACTGTATTCAGCTTCCCTCCACCTTAATCTATTATTTCCCAAATTAGAGATATATTAAATATTAGTAAGATATTATCTTAAAATCTTAATAGCTATAATATTATTAAGAGCCTCCTCCAGGCAACATAGAGAGGTAGATACTTTATTAATAATAATTTTATCTTAAAGAAAAACTCTTAAAATTAGAGGAGCTAGATTAAGAGTGAGAATCTCTTTATTTATAAGATCCTTACTAGGAATATCTAAAGTAAACCTCCTAAAATATTAATAGTATATAGATCCTAACTAACTATATAGGTAGGATCTTCTACATATACTATTATTATAATAAGAAAAACTATCTTAATATCCTCTTTAAAACTCAGTCTATATCCTCTATAAGTATCTATCTCAAACTGAAGTATCATATTATTAAAATAACCACTCTAAAACCTATTATCTCTAATAATAATAATAATAAGGTAGAAATACTACTACCCATAAAACAATATTATTCTACTCTAGTTACTATATTAAAATCCTAGGTTATAAAATCTCTTAAGCTTACTATTAGCTTCCTTATTAATATTAGCAACCTTTTTATAACTTTCTAAAACTAATATCTATAATCCCTCCTATACTAATTCTATCCTAATCTCCTCTACTAACTCCTATTATCTCATAAGACTCTAAAGGACCAGTTATCTATACTATATATAACTAAGAAAGTCTAGATTAAAATTTAACTTTATAAAATCCTTATAAAAATCTATCTTTCTTTTAATCTCTAAACCTCACCTAATAGATATATAATTATTAGAATTTTCAGTTACTTCCTCAATAAGTCAGAAAAATAAACCTAATACCTCCTAGCTTTCTAATATTAACCTGATACTTATAATAGTAAGAATATTATTAATATAATATATAATATTACTAGAGATTAGGATATTATTAATTATATAGATATACTAATTTCAGATAATACCAGCAATAATAATACTTATATATAATATCTTTTCCTCCTCCTCTCAGATAAATATACTAATAATAATACTTAAAATTAGAAGATAAAATATTATAGGTATATCCTTAACTTTATTAGCTAAATATTCCTATATAATACTAATAAGAATACCTTTAAGTAAGAATCTAATAATCATCTTAATACTTAATATCTATAAGTAAACCTTAAGCTTTAGTATACTTAAGAACCAGTTAGTAAACTATAAAATATCATTAAATATATTAGGTTATCTCTATAATATACTGAGAGGTTTTTAGTAATCCCTAATAGTTCTGGGACTAACAATACTAACGATAATTTTATATTATAAGAAGAATCTCCCCAGAAGTTATAACTAATACTAAATAATAATATAAGGTAGAACTCTATATACTTAATAATTTAGTAAGTTCTTACTAAAAAGAAACAGATTAATAGCTTTATCCTCAATAATAGGATAATACCTCAAGCTAAGAACTATCTTAATAATATTAATATCCTCACTAATAAAGATTAGTATCTACTTATTAAAATTAGAAATATCCTTAAACCTCTTTACCTTCAAACTATAAGATACTAGGGGTAGAGTAAAGATAATAGTTACAGTCGACTCTAGGAGGTTATAATAAATATAGAGTACCTTATAGATTATCTTAAAGACTAAAAAAGACTATTTAATAAACTTATAGATAAAGAGATCGATCTTACAGTCTCACAGATTACTAATACTTAGTTATCAACATTAATAATACCTCTAAGGTTAACAAAGTTATCTCAGCGAAGTTAAATATCACAATCGCAAGTAATATCTATTACCAATATCCCTAACTACGCCCACAGTAAATATATACCCTATTAATAAATAACCTATCTCCAGAGGGTTTATAATAATCATTTTAACTCTACTAATTATTTTCAACTATCAGTACTTAATAGGTAGCAGATATTAAATAAATACTATATAAAACTTAGTAAATCTTATCTTTATACTACTACTATAATCCTCCACTCTGAATAAGGATTATAATAACTTAAAAAATAGTAGAGCAATTTATATCAACAGGAATAACTTCATAAGGTGAAAATTAGGCTAGAGGAATACTAGAGACAGTAGTATACCTATAGGGCCACTTCTCGCCCAACGTCACTACCTACTCACAGTATATTTACTTCCCTTACTTTAAAGCTAGCCTCTAAAGACTCTAAATACTATTAATAGCTTAATAGTTAAACCCACAAGGCTCTTACTAATAAGGTAGATAAGCTAGATTAATATTATTATTAGGTAATTAAGTAATTAGTTACTAATCCTATTTAGTAATAGATTTCATACTAGTAGACCTATCTAACCCTCAGCTACCTTACCCTTAATATTCTAGTGATACTTATAATAGTAACTAACTGTAAGAAGGTTTTTAGCCTCGCTAGATTTATATTAACGTTATAGAGGCTCTTAATAAGGTTTATAACGTTAGAGTATACATAGTATCTCCAGAACTAGCTTCAAAGTGGTACAGTAAGTGTTAGGGGCCATTATTTCGTTCAGAAGTAAATATAGTAACTAGAGGCGACGAGGGGGCGACAAGGGGGCAACAATAAGGTATCCCTAGCCCTTCAACACTATAAATAAGTAAATATAACCATAAAACCACTTCATAATAGCTTTATTAACCTCTTAAATAGGTATTTTATATCAGATCAATCAGATATCTGATCAATCAGTCAATCGGAGGCCCTATTTTATACCAAACAGTCAATCAGAAACCCTATATTATACCTAATTGATCGGTTAAGTATGCTGCTAGTAGTCCAGTTTTGAGTTCTTCTGCGAAAAGTATTTTATAAATCCAGTATTTATTAGGGATAGTCTAAAGTTAATCTATCTTATTATCAACTCTTACTACTTCTATAAGAATTAATATCTAGACTGCTATATTCTTAATTTATAGGTAGGTAATAAATCTTTATACTCTCGGAGTTATATCTAATTTATATAGAATCTTATTATCTGGAGAATCCTTAGAGACTGAATCCTTCTATTAGAGATAGTCAGTCTTCTAATCTATCTATAGGTTATTCTTTTATAACTATAGGATTCCTAAGATAATCTCCTAATTACCTATCTCTATTATATTGAAGATATAGTCTTCCTTCCAGCTATAGTAGTTTAAAGGGAGGTATATAGTCTCTAAATTAATAATATCTCTACTATACTTAACACTTTCTCCTTCAATAGTATATAGTTAGTATAATTCAGCTTTTATTATCTATAGGATTTATTATTTATTCACTATTTATAGTAATATAAAGTTTCCTTAAGTGTTATAATTAATTAGAATTTATATCTTATATCTATTTACTATTATATTAAAGTGAAGGTGTTTATTATTATATTCTACTATTACTAGGTATAAGGATCTTATCTGAATTATCTTTCTTTATCCTTATTCAGTAGGTAAGTTTAGTTTTTTAACTACTTGTAATGCCTCTATTCTGATATTATTCTATCTTTATGGTAGTAGGTTATAATCCTTCCTTCCTAAAGTGCCTTACTGAGTATTAATTCTCTATTCTTCAGTGTTAGTAGTATTGGTCTGTCTTTAGTGTCTTTTCCTTACTTCCAAAATTCATTATATTAATAGCGCTATTTTCTTACTTTATTAATATAGTAAGTTATATAGTAGTCTGACTTACAGTCTGTCTATTTACTAATGATATTATTTATATATACTATAGGGTAGTCTTTACTAGGTATAAATATCGTAAAGTTATTTTTATTAAAACGTCAAAATTCCCAAAATAGTAGATCTATATTAAGATATATATTCAGAATTAGATTATATTTAAATTATTATAGGGAGAATTATCTATCGAATTTATTACTAAAGTGTAGTATATGTTTATTTTATATATAATATACCTAAAAGATAGTTTAGTAAGCTAAGTAATTAATTTATAGGAGCTTATTATCTATATTATAGAAGATTATCTTGAGGTAGTTTAGAATCTAATTACCTGGAACTCTGTGAAATATAATAAATTACTTATCTTAAGTTAGGTGAATCTTCTTAATCCTAAGTTACTTACCTTTATTACTATCTAGTTACTATAAGATAGAGGATCCTGAGTCTATAATAGTATTATTATCTGACTTAATATTGTTATTAATTAATCTAAACAGGTTATTTAGATTAATATAGATTCCTAGACTAATTTTAATATATTCTTACTAGTAGAAGTTATTAAGTTATTTCTTAACCTTATATTTTAGCTTATAGTATTTAACTATAGTAAGGATCTTTATTAGTATTCTATTACTTACTTTAAGTTATTATATGAGAGTTTAAGTGAGAGGTAAGTTTCCTTTAGTATTAATTCTTTACTGGATTTAATACTGAATCTTCTATAATAACTATCTATTAGGTATTTAACTAAATCTATAGTGAAGTTCTCTCTTAGCTGCCTGCAGCTATAATATTACTACTTTATTTTCTTATGTCTAGTCTCACTTAAAGACTGGCGTAAAGTCTTCTTCTTTCTTAATAGTAGCTATTATTAGTATTTTCTTAGTGTGTGGTAGTATATTATATAATGAAGTATTATATTCTGATTATCTAGAAGGTTTCTTAGGATACTATTCTATATTATCCTTAGATTCTTAATATATAATATAGATATTATTAAAATAGACTATCCAGATTAGAGAGATATAAAGTATCTCCTTCTTAGTGATATTAACTTATTGGGTTTGTTTAGGTACTAGCTGAAATTATTATTCTTATTATTAGCATTTAGGTGAGTAGTAATCTTTAGCTATATATCCTGATTTGTTGTAATTATAGTATTTAAAGTCTTGTTATTTATTATCTTTAATGGCAGTTCCAGTAGTAAGGTCTATAAGTTCACTATAATAGCTATAAGATATACTTTATTATAGGGTGAATTATTATCTGGTTCCCTAATTATTACGTTAGCTCTAGTGGTTATATAGTAGCTTTTAGTACTTACATCCACTATTAAGTAGTTAAGGTTATTACTATTCACCTTTCTTATAGTGACACTTAAAAAGATAGTTATTAATCTTAGTAGTAAGTTCTGTATATATAATAAAGTTACTAAGTCTATTTTACTTAATAAGTTTATCCTTAATATCTTCTTTCAGTCCTTAGTAGAATATAAAGATCTTAATGTTATTAGTATAGTTAAGTCTAGTATAGATATATCTAAATTCAGCTATATAATATATAGCTATATCTTTCTATTTAAAAGCTATAAGATCTTATTTATACTATTATTACTTATCTAATTCTTAGAATAGTAAGATTAGAGTATTTTTAAAGCTATAATAGCTTATAAAAATAGTCTAAATCTCTAGCTTAAGATTATTCTATTTATAAGTAAGGAAGTTAGTAAGATAAGATTCAAACTATATAAAAACTTTTCCTTTTAGGAATAAGGTAGTATAAATAACTTATTCAGTTTTATCTTTAAAATTAAGATTATAAAACTAATAATAAATTCTAACTTAAGTAAGGAATCTTTTAAAATATCTAGAAGTTCTATTAAAAGTTTAAGGTAAGTTAAGTTAGAGTTTCTTACGTAACTTAACTAGAGTTTAGATAATATTAGCAGCAATATAAAATATATTAACTTTCTATTAAAAAGTAAGAAGTTACTACTAATCCAGATTATTATAGAGATTCTACTGAAGTTAGGTAACTTCTGTAATATTACCATTAATAATCTCCTATATCCTAATTATATCTCTATTAGTCTTCTAAAGCTATTATATAAACTTAGTAGTATTATCCTCTTTATTACTAGAGAGTTTAATATTCTTTATTTTTTAGTCTAGAAGCTTAATAGGTTATTTACCCTTAGAGGATATTCCCTGAGAATTAGAAGAAATAGAAGGAATTTAATATTTAGTAGATATAGTAATATTCTTTTCTAGATACTATTAAGTAAACTTTATAAAGTTAACTTACTAAATAGAAGTAATTAAAATATTATAGCTAACTTTAGGTTTAGCAGAAGTAAGTTTATTAGTAGTAAGTTAAAACTATAAAATATAAATAATAATATTATTATTATACTAATAAGATTAGATCTTTAGAGTTTATAGTAATTAGATATAAATCTAATAAGAAATTTATAAGATAATTATAAGAATAAAGTTAGAAGTATCTAAAGATAATTATAAAGTTAATTACTAAAAAGCTATAAAAATCTAACCTTAAGTATACTTAGGCTTATCTTATATATAAATTTAAAATACTATAAACCTTCCTATTCCTATTAGTATTATACCACTCTTTACTAATCTAAAAGTAAGAAGTAATTACTACCTATAGGTTAGTAATCACTTTACTCTACTGATCACTTTAGGGATCTACTAATTAATTACTTATCCTACAGAGTGATTACTTATCTCTTATCGTTATGTAACCTATACTATAGTTCTTCCGTGGTCCGGTGGGTCCTTATTATATCCTTCCCTTCATATATACAAAATACCTTATAGCCGCCAGACGCCCTACAATTCAGCCCTAGTCCTGTTAGGTCGTAACAAGAGATTCTTATAATTATAAAGATTAAGAATATAGTTCCTAATATAATTAATATAATTCCTAATATAATTAATATAATTCCTAATATAATTAATATAATTCCTAATATAATTAATATAATTCTTATTAATATTAAAAATTTAAATTCTAAGATAGATATTTCAGAATTAGAAAGTGAGAATAGTAATTTTAAGCTTAAAGATATATAACTAGAAAGCTATATTAAGAATAATAATTTATAAAAATTTTTAGATTTTATAAGAGAAGGTAATTTTAAAAAACTGAAGGAATTTATAATAGAAGAAAGATATTACTAAGTTTTAGAGTTTTATAATATTTTTAATATTATCTATAATTTGGTTACTTTTGCTCTGTACCTGTGGTGGTATCTAAGCTCTTCACCCTATATGTGGTTCTAACTGTAAAAATATTATCTATAATACTAATATATATAATATAATATAGTAGATATAGATAGTAAATTTACTATAGAATACTGAAATTAATATTATAAGAAGTAATATAGTAAATAGATAGATTAGAGGATTTATAGGATAATAGCTATATACTAATAAGGATATTAGTATATTTTTTGGAATGGGGGTAATTATAGTATATACCACCTTTAGTGGTGGTCAGGTGACCATGCCTGTAATGGGGCACTAGGCCTACTAGCTTAGATAGATAAACTATGCAGATTACACCTACAGATCGTACCCACACGTCGTGACGACCGACGCGGCCTACAGCGTCGGGGCCAACGACTCGGACCACTCCTGTTGAGGCCATGTGGGAGACCACGAGATGGGCACGCGTACAGTCTCGGCAACGAGCTTTGTGCACACTTAGCGGATGATTCGGTAGGGGTAACCCCTACAGCTTGAATTTAACAACAGCCAAAACAGCTAGCTCGCGACTCCTGAGAGGTTCGAAGCCTTCTGAACCGCGTAGGTCAATATACTGCCACGATGGGGTCATCTCTACTGGCAAACTATGTTAAAGAGAATCAAGGACTGCGGGCCGTTGGCCGGATATGCCAAGACAGCCTATTCAGTTGGTGCGACTGGTGTCTATCATGAACCCGTATCTGAAGACTGAGTAGTGAGGTTTGGCTTCTATAAGACGAGGCACGAACCTGCGTGTCACCGTTGCGAGTTGGCTCGTTGGGTCACATTGCGTTCATTAGTCTTTCTTTCTCGTCCAAATCAACCAGTATCACACACTCTTTTGAAATAACAGCGCTCGTTCACCATGTTGCTTCTGCCAACCCTCATATCCTTCCTCCCCCTGACCCTGGCGGCCAACCTCTACGTCGCTCCTACAGGAGACCCCACGCCAGACGGCACCTCCAAGAAGCCCTTTGGAGACATCCAAGCCGCCGTCAACATTACCCAGCCGGGCGACGTCATCATTCTCCGCGGCGGAACGTACGACCTCCTGAAGAACATCAACATCACCGTCAACGGCACGGCCGAAGCACCCATCACGCTGCGTGCCGCCACCGACGAGGTCGTCATCATCGACGGCGAGGGTCTCCCCAGCACGCCCGCCCCCGTCGGCGCCTCCGTTCCCAACAAGGAGCGCGGTGTTCTCCACGTGGAGCGTGTTCACCACTGGAACTTCCAGCGCCTGACCTTTACACACGGCCCGTACGGCGTCTACGTCGAGGACAGCAGCAACCTCCGCTTCAACCAGATTGTCACGCGCGACAACTACGAGAGCGGTTTCCACATGCAGGGCGCCGCTTCTAATAATGTGATTTCGTATCTCGATTCGTACGGCAACCGTGACCCCAGGAACAACGGCGAGAACGCCGATGGCATCGCCATCAAGGAGGGCAAGGGGGAGGGCAACATCATTGTCGGCAGCAGGTTCTGGGACAACTCGGATGACGGCGTGGACTTTTGGTAAGCCTGATTCACGCTTCTAGTATGAACGTGTGCTCACCATCATCTCACAGGGAATTCCACTCCAAGCTCATCATCAAGGACAGCATCGCCTGGGGCAACGGTTACAACCGCTGGGTAAGTCGCGTCCTACACATAACACGCACGCCTACACAACCTCAAACCTAACCCCCCCCCCCCCCCCCCACCCCCCAACCCAACCCAACCCCCCCCCCCCCCCAGAACCTCGCAAACTTCACCGGCAACGGCAACGGCTTCAAGCTCGGCGGCGGCAGCGCAGGCGACATCCTCCCCGCCGGGCGCGAGGTCGTCAACTGCATCGCCTTCGGCAACAAGGCCAACGGCTTCACGGACAACTCGCAGACGGGCGACTTCCTCTTCGAGGAGAACACCTCCGTCTGGAACGGGGCCGTCGGCTTCCGCAGCGTCAACGCCACGGGCGTCCTCGAGCGCAACGTCGCCGGCCTCAACCGCCCGGGGTCCCCGACCAACGTCACCTACGGCGGCCAGGTGACGCTGCGCGGCGCGCAGGTTTCCCGCGACAACTCGTGGGACGGCCTGGCGCCTCTGCTCACGAACCAGAGCTTCAGGAGCGTCGACGCGGGGCTCGTCACGGGCGCGCGGAACAAGAATGGCAAGATTGCCGCCAGCGACTTTCTGGTGCTTGCGGACGGGGCCAAGAGGGGCGCCTCGACGGCCTGGAAGTAGAGCTTTCCACCGTCGGGATTTCCTTTGCTTTTATCTTCTTCGTGGGAACTTGTTTATAAGACATTAGCTGGCCTGTCACTTGGTTCAATAGAAGCCCGAGATTCTCTTCTTTCTTCTTACCCTTGCCGTGCGGCTTCATCTTGCGTCATGGGGTCTTCGATCAGCGCCGGTGAAAACCGGCCGTGGAGCGGGGCCGACACGTAGACGAGGAGGGCCTGGACCGGTGATCGGCGAGGAGGAAATCCACGGCCCCGGAATCGGAACGAAAACTGACGAGTCGGAGTAGAAACGGCCCTGGGGCCACAGACACCAAGAGAGGCTTCGTTAGTAATGCGTTGTGTGAGGGAATATGCCTGGAGAGACTCGTGGGATGAGAGGGCGAGGTGACGTAATAACGGTGTCAATGTGGGCGCTGTTCCCTGTAAGTCCAAAGTGTAGCCACTCAAAGTGTGCGTGTCGTGATGTGATTATGCGCCTCGTTGGCCGTCTGACGAGGAGTATCTCATCTCATTTCATCTCACCACCATCGAGTGACTGTCTACCAACGATCGAGTCCCTTGAACTGCACTCACGAGTCACGAGACCAGGTGATCATCCGAACTCTGCTTCATCGTCCGCATACATCTTCACCATCACCATGAAGTCCATCGGCATCTTCCCAGGCTCCGGTGCCCTGGGCGGCAGCACCTACGACTATCTCCTCAAACTCCTCCCCGCAGACCAGATCATCCTCATCAACAGATATCCAGAAAAGACGGTCCCGCAGGAACACCTCCAGAACGGCGTCAGAGCGCGCAAGGCATCGTACGAGTCGAGTCCGTCAGACCTCGAGGCCGCGTTTGCTGGGATCGAGGTGCTCTTCCTCATCTCATACCCCAGCCACGTGCACGAATACCGCCGCAAGGTAAGACAGCTAGCTCATCACCAAACCCATACCCATCCGGCACCATGGCAAACACTAAACTCACACATGTCGCAGGTCCAACTCCCCGCCATCGACGCGGCCCGCCGCGCAGGCGTCAAGCACATCTTCTACAGCTCCCTCGCCTTCGCAGGCGACTGCCAGGACTCGTCAAAGGCGGAGGTGATGCAGGCCCACCTCGACTCGGAGCGCCACCTCGCCGAGGCCGCGGCGGCGGACCCGAGCTTCACCTTCACCTCGGTCCGCGAGGGCCTGTACTCGGAGTCGTACCCCATCTACACGGCCTTCTTCGACGTCAACGCGCCGACGACGTCTGAGATTCTCATCCCGCACGACGGGACCGGGCCGGGTGTGGCGTGGGTCCGCAGGGCGGAACTGGGCGAGGCCACGGCGAAGCTGATTGCCAAGTACTCCTGGGACCCGGACCAGTTCGACTACGTGAACAAGAAGATTCTCCTGACGGGCAGCAGGGTGTGGTCGCTCGAGGAGACGGTGAGGGTGTTGAGCGCGGCGGCGGGGCGGAACGTGAGGATTCGCAAGGTGGAGGTGGACGAGTACGTCAGGTTGCCGCAGGTCGCGACGCGGTTCGGATCGCAGGACAAGGCGAGGACGTGGGCGACGGCCTGGGATGCCATTGCGGCCGGGGAGACGGCCGTTGTGACGGAGCACCTGAGGGATATCATCGGGCGAGAGCCTGAGGACTTTGAAACGACCATCGGGCGGTTGAAGACTGCGTGAGTGGTGTGAGGCTGTAGAACTATTATTCGTTGATGGCGTTGGTCTGGGGTTTGGGTCTGGTTGTAGTATCCCACGCTGTTATATATCGTATGGAAAGACCAACGATAATGAATGAAAACTAACAGAAGTACTGAGAAAAGACTGAGGCGAAGGGAGGCGAACAATCGAGGGTAAACTGTGAGCGTTGTTGTCAGCATCATAGTACGTCTTGAGGCACACATGATCATCAATGGGCGCTTGGTTTAGTGGTATAATTCTCGCTTAGCATGTGAGCGGTCCTGGGTTCGATTCCCAGAGTGTCCATTTCTTATGCCCCTTTTGCACAAGACGACGGATCCCAGAGTACCACCAGATTTTTTCCAATTTTTTCTTCTTCTATAATATGACGTGAGCAAAGTTCTTCGTTGGACGGTCACGATAGATTGAAAGTCTTTTGTTTTTGTCTTACTGTGATGAAGTCGGACAATGTCAAGCCATTTCTGCGCCGTTACCTGCTCTAGTGCGCGGCCTTGCTTCCCTGTTGTTGCTCATTCCCTAGGTCCAACGTCTAGACTCAGTCAGGTCCATCCTCTCATCCAAGATTGCTTGCCAGACTCGGAGTTGCTCGGCCGATTCATGTCGCATTGAACGCTGTCATCGTTGTTCATGAACGGACTCACGGACTCAGGTTCTGTCTGTAGGTCCCTTTTGATCGGCTCCTCGGCGCTGCGGATGACGCCAAGACCTCTTGTTCACTCAAAGTCACAATGGACCAGAGGATGGTCTCACTGAACAGCAGGGAAGCTCAGTGAGATTAGTGGACACACACCCCAAAGCCTGAATCAACGCAGCGCTACGCTGTAGGCTATGAGACTGAATGGCGCGATGAGCAGGGGAACATTCGCCATGAGAAACTGACATGACCGACCTCGTTGATAAGCTGAAGCCATTCACCTTGTCGCCATTGTTAGGTCTCCTCTGACATCTCACGACGGTTGCTCAATCGAGTATCCATTTCGAAGAGCAGCCTTGGCTCAGCCTTCAGGTCTAGACTCCAGTCCATCACAACTCCCACACTGCGGATAGTTACTCACTGATACCCTAGCTTGCCCTCATGATCGCCTCTCCGAATCCTTACCGCCGCGCTACCCCAGGCTGGGCAGGTCGCCTGCGCGCAATCCGGCACTTGACCTGCCCAGATCTGCTCGTCGACCGCGGGGTGTCGGTTGTCGTGCTGCGGCGGCCCACCCCGACTCCCACCATCCCAGCATCGTCGTCTTCTCCAGCTGCTTGATCGAGCCGTAAGGCCGGGGCAAGATGCAAGATGCAAGAGAAACACGCAACGTGGGTTCAGCTACCTATCCAGGGCCTATCCAGGGCCTATCCAGGGCCTATCCAGGGGCCAGACTATCCGACCAGCGGTGAGACAGAGCCCCATCACCTCGGCTGCGCGTCTCTCGTCCGATGGCCTTTGCGGACACCTTATTCGCCTCTACCCCTGAACTCTGGGTGCTGTTCTGTTTCCCCTCAGAATCAGTGCGCCAATGAACACTGCATCCCCAGCCAGAGATTCAAGAGCGTCATGCCGACCTTGTCCAATGATGGATAATGATTGCTGAGGCAGCGTTGTACTGCAGTGTCTCGATGGCACGTCACACAAGACTCAAGCAGGCACTTTTGCAATCGTGATATTCTTTCTCGGCTCTTGTTTGGATCAGGCAGGTCTCTACGCCATGAGGCCAAGACCGATCTCTCCTCCTGGAAGCTCGTCTCCATGACCTGATGAGGCAGGTTCCTAGAGCCGGCCGTCCGTCCGATCCTCGTGGTCTCACCGTCTCACCTTTTTCCCTGCCGGTCGTTGGCAAAATCCTGGCTTCTCTTCTCTTCGTCCTCGAAACAAACTTCATATAGCACCGTTGAACCCGCGTCGATGATGCTTGCAGCTCTGCACTCTCGACGACATCACGCGCCGTCGCCAGCCCTTCGTTGTTTCGACTCAAGATGAAGTCCCTCGCCGTGCTGTCCGCCGTCTTTGCGGCCGCCTCTGCTGCTTCCGTCGCGGGTGCCGACTCGAAGCGCGTGAGCTACGATGGCACAAAGGTCTTTCGCGTGTCCGTCGGCGACGAGGTCGACAGGATCAACAACGTCGTCTCCAAGCTGCAACTGAGCACTTGGAAGGGCGCTCCTAGAGCCGGCGCTCTCGCCGACATTGTCGTTCCCGCTGGGCAAGTCGGTGCCTTTGAGGCCGAGATTGCTGGACTGAACGTCACCACCATGCACGAGGATCTCGGCGCCAGCATCGCCGATGAATCCAGCTTCCAAGTCTACGCCGGTACGTGAAGCTCAGCCTGGGGGTCGTGAGCAGCAAGCAGAACTAGCTGACGCTCATCATAGTCGGTTCTGCCAACGCCACGTGGTTCAACTCGTATCACGCCTACGCCGACCACCTCCGGTTCCTCAGGGACCTCGTGGCGTCGTATCCCGACAACGCCGAGATCGTCACCTCGGGCCAGTCGCTGCAGGGTAACACCATCACGGGCATCCGCATCTTCGGCACGTCCAAGGGCACCAAGCCCGCCGTCGTCTTCCACGGCACCGTCCACGCCCGCGAGTGGATCAGCACCATGACCAACGAGTACATTGCCTGGAACCTCCTCAGCAAGTACGCCACGTCCGCCGAGATCAAGGGTTACGTCGACAAGTACGACATCATCGTCTTCCCGGTCGTGAACCCGGTAAGCCACCCCCATCCCTCGCGAACCTCCACTCACACCAGAACGCTGACGATCCACAGGACGGCTTCATCTACACGCAAACCACCAACCGGCTCTGGCGCAAGAACCGCCAGTCCACGTCCGGGAGCTCCTGTCTCGGCCACGACATCAACCGCAACTGGCCCTACCAGTGGAGCGTCACCGGCGGCGCGTCCACCGACCCCTGCGCCGACGACTTCAAGGGCGCCGCCCAGGGCGACGCCCCCGAGACGGCCGCGCTCTCGGCCTTCATCGCCAAGACCAAGGCCGCGCAGGGCCTCAAGCTCTTCATCGACTTCCACGCCTACTCGCAGCTCTTCATGACCCCCTACGGCTACTCGTGCAGCGTCGTCAACACGAAGAACACGGAATTGCAGTCGCTCGCCCGCGGGGCCGTCGCCGCCATCAAGGCCGTCCACGGCACGTCGTACCGGTACGGGCCGATCTGCACAACCATCTACAAGGCCACCGGCAGCAGCGTCGACTACGTGAGCGACGTTGTCAAGGCGGACTACACCTTTACCCAGGAGCTGCGCGATACTGGGAACTACGGGTTCGTCCTGCCCGCGAGCCAGATTGTTCCCACCGGCGAGGAGACGTTTGCTGGCGTCGCCTATCTGCTCAAGAACATGAAGTAGAGGATCACGAAGACGATTGTTGGTTCATCTCGTTGTCCTGAGGGTGGAGTGTACATATATTCATAAAGCACATAGTTGGATTACACATCTCACGAAGCATGGACTTTCCCGCACTAAATCTCCAGTCTCTCGCCTCTTTTGGCCCAAATGACTCCTCTTCTCTCCCTCCCCTTTCAGCCCTTTCCATCTAGCTTTCGGCTTTCTGCAAACTGCGGGAACCAGTGTCATGCGCGGGCCTCAAACGCAAACCGGGCTTCCTGATACGTTCTCGGCGACTAAAGCTGCGCCCGACATGAGATGAATCATGGGGCAAACGCAATTCTCCCCGTTTTCGGTCCAGGCTTCCTGACGCCCCGTGCGTCGGCACTCTACATTTTGCCGTGGCGAGCGTGGTTTTCACGGTTTTTCGAAGACGATCAGTGCTCGTGTGGTTGACTGTGATGTGATGACGTTTTTTAACGTACACGAACCGGAGTGGGATGCCGTCGAACTATCCAGGCTTTGCGGACAGAAATGAACCACGGGATAAGATGTCGGTCTCCTACTACTTGTTGATGAGTACCGACTGTCCTAGGTTTGCTAGACTACGTGTGGGATTCCCAACGTAGCGAGGAGCGTCTCCAGTTGGAGTACAACAATATGTAGAGAACTCATCAAGCGTCCAACATGACTGAATATGCCTCGAGGCGAGAAGGAAACCGGCTTCAGCCGTGCTTCTTCTGCATTCGACAATGTGAACAGTGGTTGTAGTGGCCATGGGTGCTGCTGTAACATACTCTACCATTATTTCCCAAGACGGGCAGATTCAAAGCATTTGGTTCCAAGGCGGAAACGTTGATTTTGTCAAGATGGTTGGCTATAAATATTCACATCTACGCCAAAAGTATAGTCCCATTAACCATCCCCATCACCCTTCACGCTCTCCGATACCAACAACTTTCGTCGCAGACCAAACACACTTCATCTAATTAAAAACACAGTAAGCCGTTGGCTCTTTTACCTACTACTACGCACTTACTCATTCAAAAAAGTGAGCATTTAGCTAATCTAGGGAAGCAAACAGGTACAGCCATATAGAATATTAATGCAGTTGGGGTTTCCAGGCAGTATTTAGCAGTCCAAGGATCTACAGAACTATCCGCTGCATTTTTCAGCATAAATAACCACAAGTGAAATAAAGAGGCTCACAGCAATAGCTTGGAAACACATAGTGGGCAGGTAATGAACTTAAGTGTCGGGGCGAAGGTGACAGTTAACGTCAACTGAATGTAATAGTAACAGTTATATAGCCTGGACCTTCTGATGCTGATGGGAGTCTACCTTTGTACGTGTTTCTGTGGTCTACGCACTCCTCCCTACGTGGTGACATTTTCTGGCTTGATTGACAACAGAAGACGGCGGCGGACAGCTCCGGGACTATCGAGGTCGTTGACAAGTCGGTAGGCCGTTGACAGCGGACACACCCGCCGGTGATTATTCTGAGACGGTTGATCTCATTCTCATAATTGCCGCCTCATGGCATCACTGGTTCAATGGGGTTTGGCAATACTATTCCTGAGTCGCAGGACACATGGCCAAGGGCTGGCATATTGTAAGCGACGTTTAGCATCTGACATATGACTCGAGGGATTGCAGCACCGTAGTGTTGTACAAAGGTGATGGTAGTTTTCGGACTCTCTATATCAGCTGGCATGTACAAAGTAACTCTGTGAAAATATATTGATAGGAGTAGTCCTATAACAGGTCGAGGGGCCTGGTGATCAGCATACAACATTAAGGAGTCCCGGGATTGCCCAGGGCAAAAAGTTGCACAGTCTACGTATCCTAAAGTAAATAGTTCGACGGTCAATCACCTTCCTCTTTCGAGTGCTTGAAGAGTAGACTTTTCTGACAGCCAAGTGTCCGGCCCTGGTGACGAACGAAACACGTGGTGGAAATTTGGAATAGTCCGGTCGAACAGTAGGTGCACTTCATGTGTTACCAAATGGTCATGCCCTCGGGTCCCGTCAGAAGCACATGTATTCAAAGCGGGAGTACTCGTCCTGCAAGATGTGGCCGTACCACAATGTCTGTATGGATGATGGTTGCTTTTTGAAACTGCCATTGTATTCTCGATCTGTCGACTCTACCTGTCGGGAGGAAGATGGGACCTCGGGTATTTTTGATATGTTGCGGGGCTAGCTAATAATCTCGCTGATCAGAAACGCGGAATCCAGGCATCGATGGAGCGTGTGTACTCCCAGTAGGTATTCCAGCTTCAGAACGATGTTTGTTATTGTTACAACAATCATGTGAGCATGATTGTCGACCGAAACATGGCTTCATAGTAGAGCTTGCAAAAGGTTTATTTCTGATGAGAGCGAATCCGGCATGGGCTATGGCGGCGAATTTGCTTGACGATGGCTTCTCGCAGTAGTCTTCATGTCCATTTAGTGCAATAGGTAACAGGGAGGGACCGTTGCCGTCGTAACTGTGCCCATCGATGCGAGCCGCGTCTCGACCTCGAAACAAAGTGGTTTGTCTACGGGGAGCTTGTCCAGACAGCGGACTGCGCGTACTGGGCTTCTTTATTTGTCTCTTTGGAAAGTCTCACCATCTTCGTGACGGGCTTATTGTACAACGAACAGCCTTTACGATGGACGTGGCAGGTGACGCGCGTTGGCTTGGGTCCAATGATGATGCTCGGAAGCGTGTCGAAAGAAGTGAATCTTTGGACTGTCAAGGAACTTGTCTTCCAAATTAGTACGTATTGTATTGGTTTGCGCAACTCCATCACAGCACTCAACTCTCGCGACTGGGCCTCGTATGTGCTTGTTGTGTTTAGGCTTGCAATTACCCAACCTATAGGTACCCATAGGTTACCCAAAAAATAGGTTAGGTAATTACTTTACCTATAGGTCTAGCCTAAATAGTCTATAAGATTTTAAGTACCTATAGTATTACCTATAGGTAGCTGTGGGTACCCAAAATAATATAATTTTAGGTAATAGGTAGTTATAAGTACCTAAAAAAACTATTCAGAAGTATTATAGGAAAGATAAATAATTAAATTTAATTCTCTTATTTATTTATAAAAATCAAGATAAATAAATATATTATTATTATTACTTATAGTAATTATTTATAGTAATTAATTATTTCTCTTAAGCTAATTATTACTATTACTTTTTATTTTTATCTTCTCTATTATTTTTATTACTATAGATAATCTAGCTATTAATAATTTCCTTTTACTTCTGTGTTTTATATACTTTTTTTTGCTGCTATAGTAGTATACTCTAGCGATAATAAAGGTTAAACTGTTTTTTAGCTAAGTAGTTATTAGTATTAAGTTTAGATAATAGGGAATAGAGAATAACTAGGTAAATTAGTATATAGGTAAAAAAATTAAAATTTAAGCTACTAATAGTATATAGAAATTAGTAGGTAAAGATAATATCTTTCTATATAATTATAATTTACTTTATATATATAACTACTAGGTTAGTTACTAAAAAAAAGTAAGTAAAATAGAAAGTAGTAAGTAATTTAGTGATATTACTTATATTTAAATATTTTCGTGAGATATTATTTAGCTACTTCTTGAAAAATACTAATAGCTGATAATTAGTAATAGAGATCTTTTTTACTAGAAATCTGTATTATTAATTCCCTAATAAGATATTAGAAGGAAGCTTTAGGAATTAAAAATTTAGTATTATATTAGTAGTAATAAATTTCCTAAATAACTATAATTATAGATAATTAGATTTATAATAATTATTTATAGTAATTAAGAATAAACTTATTATTAGGATAGTATTTATATAGTTTTCGTTAAATAGACTTTCTAGCTAAAATCTTTCTAGGTAAGATCTTCTAAGTTACTGAAACTTTCTAAGTAGTAAGGTTCTTATTAGTAGCTAAAATAGCTAAAATTAAGGTTTTTACTGTAGCTTATTTAGCTGCAGCAGCAGTATTATATTTATATTATTTTTTTTAGTAAGCTATCTGTAAGTAATATTTAATTAGTTAAATTAAAATAACAATAATAAGTAAACTTACACTACTAAGTGGTAATATTAGTAATATTATTATTATAAAGTTTATATATTAATATATTAAATAGAAGTAGTAAATATTTTTTATAACTATCTTAAAAAAGAAAAAGTAAATTAGTAAATATTAAAATATTAATATTTCAGCTATTTTAAAAAATAAACATATAAAATCCGTATTATTTGAATTATATAATTTTTTAATATATATAAATATATTTTATAATAAATTTCGAAATATAATTTAAATTAATTTTTCTTTTCAGGAAGGAGTACTTATATACAGACTATACTATAGATATTTATCTCTAATCTTTTTATTTTTTATCTCTCCAGATTATTCACCTAATAAAAACAATAATAATAATAATAATACTAATAAGACAGTAAGGAATACTCTATTACCTCTTTATTTAATAAAATACTAAAAGAATTTCCTTGACTAATAAGCTAGTATATAGAAACTTTAAGATATTATTATCTTTAGGTTGCGGTAAGTTACCTAAGTTCCTAATAATTTTATAGTAATTAATTATATTAATTAGAATATAGGCTACTCTATAGACTTTAGCGTAAAATAGAAAAGAAAAGAAAATAATAATTACTTATAGAATAAATATATGAAAAAAGTTAGAGCCTACCTGGAAACTATAATTAATAAGGAGAAGTATCTAGAGTAAATTAAAAAGTTACTAAAAACCTAGAAAAGCTAGAAGATAAAAGCTCTTCTTTAGAATACTAAATATATTAATATATCCCAGTTAGCTTATCTTAATATAGAAAATCAGATCTATAATAATATTTATTTAGCTGCGTAAGTTTTTACTACTAAGAAAAAATTTAGAATATTTACTTATTTAAAATAGTATACAGAAGAATACTTATCTTTTATAAATTATAATATAGTATAGTATTAACTATATTCCTCCTAGTATTTAATCTGCTGGAGTTTAGTATAATAAGAAAAACCTACTAATTAGTTTTAATAATAATAATAATACTTAGGAAGATATTAAGTTTAGAAACCTATTAATATAGATAGAAGAGATTCTTATTAATATAGATACTTATAATAACTATAAGACTGTGAAAGGCTGGACCTAAGCTTATTTAACTGGAAGGTGGCATAAAATACTGTTTATTTAGAACTAAGGAGTAAAAGAGAAGCTTTCACAAGTACGTAAAAAAGTCTGTATATATAATACTATATGGAGCCTATTAAGTTCCCACCCGGGCGAGAAGGTTAGCTTCGGATACCTGGGTATAATTCTGGCTGGATATTTAGATATAGTCTATAATATTACCTCCCTCCTCTCTAGCTGCCGCCCGGCTGGAGGCTATAGGCTAGATCCCTATTATTATCTGTAATTAGTCTATATATTACCTTATATTACTCCAGGGCTACTATATCTATAATAGCGTTAATAGGCTCCCACGTAGGGTTTATATACCCTTCCTATTTAATGAGGGCCTCTTATCAGTATTCTCTCCCTACTTAGTGTATCCTTACAGTAAGAATATTTTTAACTAGCTATTTAACCTCCCTATTATTATCTACTAGTAGTAGTAGCTAGCTATTAATTATAACTTACCTAAGTAGTAGATTAGTAGTAGTTCTCTGGAGTAAATCTATATAGAATTATAAGTAAATAGACTTTAGAGTATCTAGCTTTATAATATATAGCGAGAGGATTTTTATTACTATATATTTATAATGTAGCTAGGCTAGCTTTTAGCTTAATTTTAGCGACTTATAGTTAGATATATTTAACTATACCTTATTACTAACTTAGTATTAATCTGCGGGGGATTAGATCTTATTTACTTAAGCTTCTAACTTCTACTAAATAGTAACTATCTCTATATAGATATATATTATTACTAACTATATTTTCTTAATTAGCTAGTAGGTTGCAGCTTTACTATTACTAAATAGTTCTATATACTTTTTAGTAACTAGAATAGGGTTAATATAATATTTATAATTTATAAAGAAAAATATAGTCTCTATTATACTATACTGCTAGTTATAGAAGGCTAACTGTATAATAAGTAGTAGGTTATCCTAGTTATCCTGAGATTAGTAAGTAAATACTCTTAAAATTACTTAGATCTCCTAGTTATACTGTTTTGTGATTTTATTAATTTATAGATAGTAACTAGTACTTAATAAGTATATAATATCTATTAATCTGCAGAATTCTTTCTAGAAGTAACTTATTTAGTTAGACTCTCTATTACTTATAATAGAGTATAGTATTCTATAGAATCTATAGTAGTAACTGAGGAACTACTAAGTATATATTTCTATCTCTATTATATTTATCCTTTCTAATATAGAAGTTTTACCTAGTTGATTAATAATAATCTAGAATTAATAGCTACTTTATCTTTTTATGGGAGGTAAGTTAGTAATAAAATTTATTAATAGATTAGAGTGTAACTAGTTAGGTATTAGTAGGGATTTTAGGAATTCTTTTTTAGTCTGCCTCTAGATATAAATATTTCTATATATATTATAGTTATATATAAATTAGTGGATACTCTATAATTATCCAGGCTAGTAGAATTATTAGCTTATAATCTCTAGAGTATTATTATACCCTAAGTAGCCTGCAGGAGAGAAGTTATATAACTTCTATACTAACCTAATCCTAAGTTTATTAAGGGGGCTATTACTCTCTTTACTACTTAGTATCTAAAACTTCTCTCTAAAGGTAAGCTATCTTAATATATTAATAGTATATTTAGTAATTTAGATTTTAATATAGAGGTTAGGAGGGAAGTTATACTCTTTCTGCTAGATTACTATAAAAATCTATTAGTATAAGGAGTCTCTCTTAGTAGTATAGTTTTATATCTCTTATAAGTCTGATTTTCTTTTAAAAACCTAAGTATTAGTAATATTTATATATCCTACTTAGGATCCTGTGGGGATAGTGGTATTTAGGATAATTTATATTACTTATCCCTATTATCTCTTATTATCCTACCTTTTAAAAGTATTCTATTCCCTCTGAGAGAGGATATTAGAAGTTACTGCCTAGATACCTAATTAGTATTTAAGGTAAAAGTTATACTAAGATAATTTCTCTACCTACTAGTTTTACTACTTTATAAACTATTATTTCTTTATAAAATACTTAAGGTCCTTATAGTTAGTAAGGATTTTAAACTTCCTAGTGCTTTATAGCTCCACCCTCTATACTTATAAATATTCTAGTATTATAAAGAGTTCCTTATTATAAATTAGGTAATTAAACTCTATAGAAGTTAGATATTAAGAGTGGAAAGCTACTGGATACCTCGCTCTAACCTTATCAGCTTAAGTTAATATACCTCCCAGGGTATACTCTAAATAGTCTATCTCTACTATTATTAGAATATTAAGGTTAAATATTTGCAGGATTAGTTCTATAGTGAAGAGTTATTTTAGTATAAGGAAAGCTTCCTGCTATTTTAGTCTCCAGTTAAAAAAAACTAACTTCTAAATCAGGCAGTTTAAAAGCTTTATAATAATATTATACTGAAATATAAAAACCTTATAGTAGTTTATAAACTTAAGGAAACTGTAAATACTTTTTAGTAAGCTAGGGGGGAATTAGTTAGTAATAGCTTCTAACTTCTCAGAATTATAAGAGAGATCCTTTTTAGTTATTATAATATATCTAATATACTTAATTATAGTAACTAAGAACTTATATTTCTTAGGATCTAACTTAAGGTCTGTATTAGTAAGGTAGCTAAATATTTAGTAGACCTTCTCTTTATACTCTTTTTATAAGCTATTAGTATAAATAAGGATATTATTAATATATATTATAATAAAGTTATCTAGGAACTATTATAGGTAACTATTAATATACTATTAAAATATAATAGAGATATTAGTAAGTTCGAAGGGGTATACTACCTATTTAAAGAGATTATAATATATCTAAAAAGCTATTTTCTCCTAATTTACTTTATTAATTCTAATCTTATAGAATATAGTAATAATATTAAGCTTAGTATATTAGTAAGTGGTAGTAACCTTCTGGAGGGTCTCTAATATAAGGAGGAGGAAGTAATAATCCTTCTTTATAATTACGTTAAAAGCTTTATAATCCACACAGAAGTATATTCTTCTGTCTGGCTTTCTTATAAAGAAGATTGGGATATTAGTAGAGAAGCTACTTATTTTAATAAATTCTTTATTAAGTAAATCCTCTAGGATCTTCTTAAATACTAAAAGCTCCTCCTATAATATATTATAGAGAGGTCCCTATAGGAAGTTTAGTTTCTATTCCTTATCGTTAGAGATTAATAGGATATAGTAGTCTATCCCTAGTTAGCTAGGGGGTAGCTAGTATACTAAATTAAGATAGAAAAGATCTGGGAATTCTTTTAAGATATTTATAGAAATATAATCTCTTAGGTCTACCTCTACTTTTAAGGCTAACATTTTCTTAATATCCACCAGACTGATAGATATAACCTAGTAGGAACTTAGTATCTTACTAGTATACCACGCAGCGTACTAATAGATAAATATAAATAAATTAGTATTAAGTAGTTAAGCTAACTAGATCTCCTTAAGCTATACTAGTTTATTTTGATATTTTAGGTATATTATTATACTATTCTTTCTATATATTATCTACTGGGTTTTAGTATTATAAATAACGTAATTATCCTCTATCTACAGCTACTTAAGATATAAGAGTAACTATAGGCTCTCTATAATATAGATATAGATTTTCTATATATAGTTACTAATTTCTAAAGTTAGAATAGCTACTTCCTAGGTGTTACTAAGTGACAGCCTAATAGTATATTTCCTTATTTATCTTTTTAACTTATTAATTAGTAGGAGGTAAAATTTCTTTATAAGGAAGATATTAATAATAATATAAATGTTACAGTTTATATTAATAAGTATATTAATAAAGTAATCTCTATTGATTCTAGTCTGAATAGTAGCTAACTACTAGTTACTTACTTATTCCTTTTCTTATTATTTCCCCTATTCTATTACTTTCACTTTAGTTAGCTTTAGGGTCTAACTTTACTCTAGAGTTACTTTTTTCCTAAATTCTTACTATTATTAGGTGGGGCAGTATTATCCCCCTAGTTATCCCTAGTGTAATCTGGAGTAGCTATAACTTTTATAATCTTCATATTAGTTTTCTTATACTTTTAAGTTTTATAGTTTCTATAGATATAATTTTTCTTACTATATTTAAAGTATTAATAAGTATCTTAGTAGTCTTTAGAGTATTCCTTGGGGGCAGAAGAGGAGTTACTAGAGCTTTAATATTATTATTACTTCTTAACTACTCTAGTTATTATAATATTACTCTCTATATTATAGGCGGCAGGTCTCTAGTGGGGTAGCTAGTAGTATATTAATAACCTCTTTATATATTCTAGCTTCTAAGTTATATTTTAAATTTTAGATAACTAAAATCTATACTCTGTGGGAAGATTAACTATAATAAATAGTTTCTTAAAGTGGGGGAGTAAGGTAGCTTCCGGTAGGGAGATCTAGACTATATCTAGCTATATATACCCTCTAGTATCAGCTAGAGTTTTTTCAAATTAGAATAGAAAAGTAGTTAGGTATTTATTTTCCTTCTATCTGAAACTTTATAGCTAAATAATAGTATAAAGCTAACTATTAGGATTTAGGTAAGTTCTATCTAGATAACTTATAAAATTATTTAGATTATAGGAGTTCTCCAGCCTTCTTATTATATAGAAGGTTTTAACTACCTATTGAGGACTAAAGTCTAAGTAGGAGTAAATTAGATACTAGTGTTCCTAATTACTATTGAAGAAATAGTAGTTAATCTTAAGTTTAGCTTTTATCTATTAAGCTTATATTTAATATTCCTTCTGCTTACCTAAAAACTTTGGGGGTAGGGGAAGAAACTTCCTCTAATAGTTAGCTACTAGTAGGGATATAGTAATATTATTAACCTTAAGGGCTATTATCCTAATAGACGTCGTTCCGGGGGTTACTAGAGTATCCTAGTGTAGGCTAGAGGTATTTATTATAGTAGCTACCTGGGAGTTACTACTTACTATAGTGTCTTATTTTACTAACTTATATAAAAACTTATTAATCCTCTAGTAGAGAAAGCTTAAAGTATATTATAACTACTACTAAAGTAGTTTACTTATAGAGTTACTACCTATGAGGATATTCTGGGAGGTTTTAGTATTCTTTATTATTCTTTATATTAGTTACTTATTATATAATATTATATCCTAGGAGCTACACTTAACTAGATTATATACTTAATCAGTAGGAAGCTGCACTCTACTTAGTATTATCTATATAATAAATAAAACTGAGTTCTAAATATATAAAAGGCTAAACTAAGGCTTATTTAACTAGAAGGTGATGCAAAATACTGTTTATTTAGAACTAAGGAGTAAAAGAGAAGCCTTCACGAGTGTATGGAAAAGTCTGCATATATGGTGCTATATGGGGCCCACCGGGGCCCCACCCGGGCGAGGGGGTTAGCTTCGGATGCCTGGGCACAGCCCTGGCCGGACATCTGGGTATAGCCTGTAATAAAGACTAGCTAATAGGCTAAAGAAATCTAGAGTATTAAGTATAAAATCCAGAAGATTATAGAGCAGTATAAGTAGGTAAGTACTAACTGATTACTATAATTAATTATTATAAATACTAATAAATTATAGTTAAATAAGAATAGGAAGTTTTAATATTTCCGAAGAGCCTAACTTATAGTACTTGAGCAGCTTTACGTAAAACTTTAACTTTAGCGTAACTACCTTAATATTATATTAGAAATTATTAAAAAACTTTTTATAAAAAATAGATAAGTTAACAGCCTAACACTCCTTACAAAAGAGGAGTTTCTACTTAACTATATACTTATAAAATACTAGAAAACTATTAGTATACTAATAAAGTCTCTATCCTTAAACTATAAAGTAAAAAAGTAAGTAACATTAAAATATTACAGAATATTTACTAATTATTTTAGGTTTTTTAAATTTAAGTACTATTCTGCCCTCAATATTTCCAGCTACCTCTATATAACTTATAGCCGCTATTATATTATTAACTATAAGCTTACTTTTCTAAATATAATTTAAAAGGTTTATAATAGTAAGCTGAAGTTAGATTAAATTATCCTTCCTAGTTCTGCTTCCTTATAGCAGAATATTAATTTTATTAAAATTAACTAATTTACTAAAAAAATAGAAAAAAGCTTTAAGAGAAGTATAAAATATATCCCACTCTATTTATACCTCTAAATTCTATCTTAAGTATTCCCTATATCTTAAGATAAGTATCAGCAGGAAACTTAAAACTTAATAGCTAAACTAAACTTTACTTTTATTAAAGAGATTATAGAAAAAATAGAATAGGGAAAATAAATTAGGAATAATTATTTTATAGTAATTAATTATAATAATTAATAGAAATCTTGATCTTAAATTAAACTAAAAACCTTAAATATTTTTTAATAGTTTTTTTAATAAATTCAAATCCTTCTTCAGTAAAGTAACTTATTTTATATAAATTATATAGAGATTAATATCTAGATAAATTAGTAAATACTTTATTTCCTTAAAAATATATTTACTTAAAAATAATATAGTAAGGTAATCTTTAGCAACCTCTTATAATATATAAAATATAGTAAATTAGATTTTAAACTCCTTTTAAGTATAATTTAATAAAAACAATATAATTTCGTATATAAGCTACCTAAATAATACTTTTAGAATAAAGAAGTTAGTTATTTTTTAAAGTTTCCTAATCTTATATAGAGTATAAACTAACTTATTAGATAAAATTAATATAATAGTAACTAAATATTCTTACCTTCTAGATATTATTATTTTTTCTTCTTAAATAATATAATAATTATTAGTTTCTTATAGGCTATTTTTAATTTATCTAATAGTTTTAGTAAATATTCTAAATTGTGAAGAGCAAGCCCCACAGGGATGTAGCGTTACAGCTAATAATATCTCGGCCTTCAGTATTTATATACGCGGGCGCGTGCACACAAACAGTACTACTAATTAAGCTATACTATTGTCAGATTGAGAGAGATATATATCTGGTATATACCTTATAGAATCTCGTTTATATGCTCCCGAGAGGTATATAGTATATCTGTAGTCTTATATACTATTTTTTGGTCCTGAGAAAATAATATAATTAATTTGATAATTAAGAATCTTATATACTATACTAGCTATTTTATAACTATTTGAAATTTCTTAAGAACCTAAGAAGTAATATTTATCTCTACTGGAAAGATTATTCTAAGTAGCTCTAAGGACTGGGTCCTCTAGATTAACTAAATTAAATCCCTATATTATTCCTATAGTTTTTAGGATCTTATAAATCTTGAGATTTATAATAAAGTAATCTTAAGTATCTTAAGCGTTAAATATAAATAGTTTATTACTAAACTAGTAATTTTAGAGATCTCTAATTACCTATTAAAGTCTAGATACTCTATATATACTCTAAGTCTATCTTAAACTGTAACCCCTAAGGAGGGAGATAATATAATAGTTCTGAATGTAGGAAGTAATATCCTGTAGGTTATAACTTTTAAGTACTTCTTAATTAAAAATATAGCTTTATATAAGAAAAGATACTCTAAATATGCTTTTTAGGTAAAAATATATTATAAGAGAATAAAAAGGATATAGATAATATAAAAGTATATTAGAGATATTATCTCTTCTAACGTCTTAAAATATTCTTATAATACTATAGGAGGTTTTAATATCTAGCTATTTAAATTTAAGAGTTATATAGACTATAGTGAGATCGAGAGATAGATAGAAGTAATTATAGAATATATAGTAACTCTCGCTAAGTTTATAAAAAAGAAGCTAGACTTAAGGAGTAATATAGAGATATAGGTTACTTACTGGGAGAAAGTAATTTATAAGTATCTTAATATAAGAATACTGAACTTTTATAAGTTCTTAATTTAGTTTCTAGAATATACTGAAGAATTTAGAGGTAATTATATTAAATTATAAGCTTTCTTATATTTAATTTCAGTCTCCCCTAGGGCTTATAATAGTATCCTAATAGTAGCTAAAGTTATAAGTTATACTTAGCTTTTTTTTGAATTAGAAGTTATCTTAACTTAAAGTAGACCTGTGAGAGGGGTCTTTAGCTTTATAGATACTCTTAATAATAATAAAGAAGCTTAAGAGAGTTTCCCTACTATATTAAGAGGCTGAAGTAGAAGCTAAGCTTAATAAGGTAGAGAAGCTCCTAATTAATATACAGGCGAACATTATAAATAAGAATCTGATAATAATAAAGACTATAAGTTAAAAGGAAGTTCTAGCTGCAAGATATATTAACTGTAATACTCTCTCTTAAGATATTTTTATATTAATAAGTAGTTTAGATATCCCACCTGGAAGTTTAGCTTAAATATCTAGAAGGTTATAGATAGAAAGATAAAGTTTAATAAAATATTTATAAAATATATAAAGAAGATTATAAACTTAACTTTAAGATCCTAACTATATAGATATTCTTACAGAAAAACTATTATAACCTTAATAATCTTAAATAAATTTTACATCCTCACGAAATTTATAATTCTAGATTCAGAATTAATAATATATATTTTTAACAGTATTAAATAGTTTTAAATACTCTCAGAAGCTATAATAAGTAACTACCTCTAGGTTAGTATTTAGAAGATTACTATAGAAAGTTATAATAATATAGAAATAAAAATATAAAGCCCCTAAAGTTTTATAAAATTATATTTATTTAATATTATATTATATTCTAACCTCGTAAGTAACTTAATATCACTCAGAAAGTTTTATAAGTATAAATCATAGTGGGATTAGAGTCTAAATAATAACTATATTCAAAAAGTAGATAGAAACTACCTCTACTTTCTTAAGATTATAAATAGGTAATATATACTAAAGTATAACTCTCTTAAAGAAGTATCCTTCTAGATATCTATAAAATAAATACTACTACCTAAAGATAAACCTCCTAAGCTCTATAAGCTATATAAGTATATTATATTCTCATAAAACTAGCTAATAGCTGAATCTCAGAAACTCTAGCATTAAAAGTTAGAACATTCAGAATCTAAAGTAATAAACTACTTATTAACTACTATAAGAAATATTAAAGTAAATAGAAACTTATAAATAGTCTATATAGTAGACTGTAATATATATATAAAAAGTAAGATATATTAAATAATATAAAAAGCTTAAAAGGAAGTAATATAATATACTAACTTAAAAGAGAGAATTATAATAAATTGTTATAGTTTTAAAGAGAGTTATAAAAGCTATATATCTATTATAATCTTTATAGATTAAATAATAAACTTAATATAAAATTTCTACTTTTATATAAAGAAGATAGGGAAACTTCTAAATATAATCAGAAAACTTCTTAACTTCCTAAAGATTATATATAAGATATTAGTTAAGGAAATTAAAGTGGATAATAAGATCTAGAAGTATAGAGTAATCTAGATAGAGATTTAAGAGAGAGATATTAAATTTAAATCCTCCATACTAAATACTCAGACTTAAAATAGTAAGATAGAGAGGATAATAATAGTAATTAAAAAATATATAAAGTTTATAATAATTAAAATATCTCTTCCTTCTATCTTATAGCCTGAAATCCTAAGAACTACTATATATATTTATAATTATATACTCTCAGTTTCTTAAGGCTGGAAGATACTATATAAATAATTTTATTATTATTTCTAGAAGAATAAAAATATATATATAATAACTCTAGACCTCTCCCACTTAAGAGTATATAGATACTAAATATATATAATAACTTAAAAAGCTTAACTTAAGTAATATTACTACTAGAAATTTACACTAAGAGTGTTCTTAGAGTTTCTAGTTAGTTGTATTTTAAGTAACTCTTTTAGGATCTGGAACTCTCTTTAGAAGGAAGTTTTTATAATAAGAGATATAATTTTTAATAAGAAAGAGTTTTTTAATAGTAACCTAAAGGATTTTACATTAGAAATCTCTCAGATAAACTTTAAAGAGATCTAGAAGAGGATTACTAAATTTATAAAGTAGTTAAAAGATATAGCTGTAAGGTAAGATATTGTGATAGAGTTGGGCCTGTAAACAGGCCTATTTACGTAATATAAGTAGCCTCACAAACATAAATAGCCAGATTTATCACAGACAGATAGAAAGAATCAACTTCTCTTCTCTCCAGAATCTAAGACTTACTATTCAGATCAGCTTAGCTTTTGGACTGTAGATCTGCGAATGCGATTCTACACTTTTAAAATATTTTTTTAATATTTTCTATCTATTTTTACTTCTCTCAGGTCTTATAGCTGGGAGTGGTTAGTTAGTTTTAGTCTAGATAGGCTCTCTCAGTTATAACCTATTTTAATAGTATCTAGAGGCAGATTATTCTGCTCTTAGTCTTTAAAAGCTGGGATAGAGAGATACTTTTATGCTACCTTAATAAATAAATATTAGTATAATATAATGAAAATATAATATATTATCTTACTATTAAGAAAAGATATATAAGTAAATATTAAAACTGGAAAGATTACTAAAGAAAATTATTTACAAATCTATACTAAAAATAAGAAAACTAAATAATAACTATACTTATACTCTCGAAACTAGTAGATACTCTAGAGACCCAGAAAGTATTCAGGAACTAGCATTTACGTAGCTTCACTAAATAAACTTTTATAACTTTATATTATAAGATTATTATCAGTAGGGTATTTACAGACCTAACTTACAGATAAACTAGGAATTACTCTACTAGATATAACAGAAAATAATAATTATAATAATAATTACAGAATAATTAAGAAGGTGGTCCTACTAAGCTGATAAATATAGTAGGATTAACTTATTTATCTGAAGACCAGTAAAGGGATAAATAAATAGATTATTTAAATATCTCTAATATAGAGAAGATAGCTAGATAAAAAGGAAGATTACTATAACTTAAATACCTCCTTTTTAGAGAAGACGACGCGTGAGGATAGTTATATTCAGACTTTTAGATATCTCTAAAAAAGGAGAAGATAGATAATATTAAAATCACTATAAATTACTAATCTATTAAGGTCTTTAGAAAGATTAACTAGTAGTTTTATATAGAATTAAATTGAAATATTATATAATAAATATAAAAGGATAGTAAAAGACTTTATATAAATAGTCTTATCCACTATTCTTATTAATAATAAGTAATTAGAATATTATTATTATTACTTACTATAATAATTTTATAATATAATATAATCTATATAAGATAGTTTAAGATAAAGATGATAGTTACACTAAACTCAGTACTGAAGTCTCTTTTATAATACTAGCTACTACTATATTCTCAGACTTAGTATTTAAAAGTATTTAACTTTAAACTCTGAATATCTCAGAAAATTCAGATAACACTCCTTCAGTTTATTCTCAACGTAATAATCCAACTAGGAACCTATCTTTAAGATCTTAAGCTGAAGCTCTATCAGGAAAAAATAATATATCTACAAATATCTCTATAACTCTACTGATAAACTATATCCTAACTATAACTAACTACCTAATACTAATAAAAATACTCCAAACTTAGCCTACTATAGCTACTATATCTCCTTAGTCTGAAGAAGCTTCTAAGTTCGTCAGTAATAATATCTCTAATTTCCTAGATAAGTTTAAATCACTAGCAAACCTATCCTATAAACCTAAAACTAATATAATCAAGGAAATCTATATATACTATACTCCACACCTCAAGAAAACTATAATATTAATCCTAATAAGTAAGACTACCTAGATGGAAACTAAGAAAATACTTTTAACTATATATAAACTTATAAACCTAATAGCTAACTAAAACCCTAATAAGAAGCTAAAAGCTCTTATAATTAGAAACTCACTAAAGGAAGATAACCTAGTAGGAATTACGTTTCTACTAACTATAATCAATAACCTCCAGATCTATACTACTACCTGAGGAGACCCCAAGCTACCTAACTAGGAACTGATACATATCACTATATGTAGAATGCCTCCTAGAGCACTAAGGGAAATAGCCTGAAACCTTCACTGTAAATTCCATAAGCTTATCAATATAGATTAGAAGACTTTCAAAGCTACACTCACGTAATAAGGAAAAAACTAAACCTTAATAAAATAACTTACAGACTAGCTGAAGATATCAGCCTCTAAAGCTCTCTCTCTAAACTTATCAAAAATAATTTTAATAAGGCTTAAAGCAGTTTAGATACCTAAGAAAGTAAAGATAGTTAAAAAAGGTATTACTATAGAAGCAGAGGAGTTAGTAGATATCTTTAAAAAACTTCAGGTTAATAACGTCAGTTTCTCTATAAATAATTAGATATCAGTAATCTATAGTATTATCAGGCGGAAGAATAAGTTATCAGTATATATAGAGACTTATACTATATTAATTAAACTAAGCTCTACTTATTCTTCTTATATAACTAATTTGCAGGCTTATAGAGATAGTAACTTCAGAAGATCTTAATATAGAATAAGTAGAACCTACAGTAATTAGATACCACCCTTTAACTACTCCTATCCCCAATACCAACCTACAGACAATATAAACTACTAGTAATATAGACAGTCAGGATATTATATAATAACCTATAAAACTATAGGAGTCTGCTAGACTTATAGTATTTACTTCTATAGAAAAAATACTTATTATATTAGCCACTAAGGTAATAAAATAATATTAATATAAAACAGTATTATTAATAAAGGACGCTAGAAAGACTAACCAGACGGAAAGATAATCCTATTCTATATTACCTAGAGACCTCAGGTTTTCCCAAAGGAAGCCAAAAAAGCTAATAAAATCAGACTATAATTATTCCCTAAACTTACAGAACTTATTCAGAACTATATAAGACAGTAAACCTTAATTACAGAAGCTAACAAACAGTTCACCAAATACTAATAAAAGAAATAAATAGAAGAAATTCATACTATATTTAATATTATAATTTCTAACTCTATTTATATCACTATATTTAAAGATGAATCCAAAGTAGTAACTAAGGATATTATAACTACAGATAGATTAAAGCTAACCTCTATAAAATTTACACTCTATTATTATTATAAACCTCAATAGGAATTATTTATAAATCTAACTAATAAAAGACACTAAGCTAACTTTTCTCAGCTAGAGCTAAAAGTTATCAAACTAAACTAAGATAATAAGCTAATATTTACTATAGAGGAGATTCTTCAGGGAATACCCTCTACTAAATGAATACTTAAGTAACTAGCTTTTACTATACTACTAATAGACACTAATAATTAAGCTCTTACTCATTATATTTATTTTAAGAAAATAGGAAGGTAAATCTTAGTTCCTAAAGATCTACTTTAAAAAGCCTAGTTAGTATACACTTAAATAAACTATAAACATACCTAGTTAGTTATAAAAAATTACCAAGAAAGCTAATAGATAAAAGAGGTTTTTATTTCAACTGAGGAGGAATTCACAGATATATTCAACAAAATTAGCAACAAGGAGAACATAATTCAAATACAGATTAATTAATAGAACTATTAGTATATTACTAAACCAACGAAACCACAGTCTAATAACAAGAAAGATACGCTAATAGTTTCATTATCCAATTCGCAGACTTAATCAGCACCAGTCACCCAAATCTATAATATAGATATTAAAATTATAAGCATTATAATAGAGTCAGTCAGAGCTATAGAAAGTATAATTACAAACTTCACTATAGTTTATAATTTTATAATAACTTACTTCTAGGTTAATATTTAATTTGCAGATCTGTAGAATCTAAACATTTGAGGAATTATTAATATTAAATTAATAATTAACATTATCTCCAAAAGCTATATCTAGAAAGCTAATCTATTTAGATATATTATACTTATATATCTAGAACTATTTGGTTACTTTTACTCTGTACCTGTGGTGGTATCTAAGCTCTTCACCCTATATGTGGTTCTAACTGTAAAATGTANNACTGTAAAATGTACCCGGCAACAGCATTCGTGCCAATGCTGGCTCACAACTGGTTTAAATATCTAGAACTATAAAGTATTATAAATATTAAATATACTATAAACTTCTAAGGAGTAATAATAGAGAATATCTATATTAGGAGTTATTATATCCCTAATATAAAGTTCTTTATCACGCTATAAGAAACTATTACAAAAGATTTAGTCCTAGGCGCACTATTTATTATTAAGATATATATAATATTCTAGTATACTCTAAACTAGATAGTTAGCCAGATTTAGTCTAGAAGTATTTAACTAAATATTCTATTATTATTTTATATATATAACTTAACTACTAAATTTCAGAATATTATACTAAACTCTTCAAACTTTAACTATATTCAGTATATACACTCTCTTCCTCCTTCCGTAGGAGAGAGAAACTAGGAGTTACTATCAAAACCTACAAATTAACAGCTAGCAAACAAAATACGAAAGAAGAAAGCTAGTATAAGATAGCAAACGAGATAGATCCTAACCCTCAGAAGCCACCTCCACCACTAAAGTTCAATATACTAAAAGATATCGAAAAATTATTAAATAATAATAAAGAAGTAATTATAGTAGTAGATAAAACTAATAAAGAATTTAAAGTAATTTTAGAAGTTTTAATCTAAAAAATAATTAAACTAAAAATAGAAGAAATTTACAGTATTATTATATCTCTAGGAAATTATAGTCCAGAGTATTTATCCTATAAAAAATAATACCCTCATAACCTTCACAGACCCCCAAAATATAAATAACAAGCATATATAAGAAATTTCAAGAAATAGAGGAAATCCTATCGTAAGAGATAAAATATAATAGAAATAGTAGATACTATTTTCAAAAAGAGGAGAGAAACACAGTAAGAAGAAGTAGTAATAACTAACACCCAGAACAGACCTATAGAAGATATTAATATTATATATAAAATAAAGGACAAAAAAATCCAGCTTATAGATAATATACTATTAGATAAATTAACACTAAAAAGAAACCCAGAATAGAAATTAAAAACATAAGAAGAAGTAAAAAAGAATATTATTAATAACTTTACAACCTAATTTACAGATATAATCATACTAAAATTTTCAAATATTCACTCTAGAAAACACTTAACACTAGAGAGATTATATCCAATCCTAAATAAACTTAGTTATCTATACACCTTAGAGAAAACGCTTCTAACAGAAGTCTTAAAAGCAAGAAAGAAAACACTAACCTGGAATTTCAATTATTACAGAAAAATACTAAACTCTATTACGCCACCTCAGATAATTAAGATAATTCCTTATAAAGTATAATAAGCTAGATTAATTCCTATCCCAAAAAGCCTAATAGAGAATATTCTCAAGATCCTAAGAATATATATTCAGAATAGTATACTAAAATATAGCTATACTATTTATAAGAACCTATTCTTCTTAATATAGAAGAAAAACAGTAAAATATAACTAATTAACTTAGCAACAAAAATCAATATAGTTACTATTCAAGACATAAAGTTTCCTCTAGAAACTAACAAATTTTTAGAAAACTTTAGCATATATAAGTTATTATCACTTTTAGATATCTTTTCTAAATATAACTAAATTCCCTTAGACCCCAAAAGCAGAAACTTAATAATATTCACCACACTACTTAGACTTCTCCAATATTATATCCTTCTAATAGGAAATATAAACTCAGTTACGTAATTTATAAGAATTATAATAAAAATCCTTTATAATTTAATTCCCCATTACTGCAAAACCTTCCTAGATAATATCACAATTAAAAAGCTAATAATAACTTACAACAAAAAAAACAACTTATATTATCCCGGTATTCACAGATATATTCTAGAATATATTCAGAATATTAATAAGATTTTAGTGAATATTAAACTTACAGGATATACAATCACAATTATAAAATCTTAATAAGCATAATAGACAGTTGCAATAGTTAGATATATCTACAGAACTTACAGAAAATAGTCTGAAGAGTTAAAAATTATAAAAATCAAGAAATAGAAACGCTACAGTAGTATATCAGAAATATAATTCTTCCTCAGTATTATAATATTTTATTAAGAATAGATCTAAGACTATTCCACTATAGCAAAGCTACTTAACAACTTACTAAAAAAAATATTCCCTTTTAATAGAAACAAAAACAAATTACCACTATAAAACAACTTAAAAGCAAGCTCTATAGCTCTCCCATACTTATATCTATCAATTATAACCCTATAGATAGCTAAATATACCTAGCAGTAAATACTAACAGTACTAATTAAGAAGCTATACTTAGATAATTTATTAAGTAAAAATAAGCTATTACCCACTTCAAAAGTAGCTTATTCGCAGACGCAGAACTTAACTATAACGCTAGTAAGAAAAAGCTTCAAAGAATATTAAAAATACTAAAACACTTAAAAAACTACCTCTATAGGCAACACTTCTTATTAGAAACTAATATTAAAACTCTTATTATTCAGCTTAATAACACTACTTCCAACTTACTAGAGGCATTAGTAATTCATTAGATATCTTAGATCAGAATATTTAACTTTAAGATTAAATATATTAGCAGAGTAGCTAACTCTACAGCTAACAGTCTTTTATAAAAACTATCCAGACTATCTAACTAAAATAATAAGTAAGGAGAGAATAATATTAATAACTAGATTAATACACAGATCTTCTTTACAGACGTAACAACCAGAAGCTTTTTCAAAAAAATACATACTATAGGAGATAATTAATATATCAAAAAAATATTCAACTTAGAAGTTATAATAGATAGAACCAGCTAAATTATCGAAATCTTAACACTTCCAGTAGCAGTATTAGACTATTCACAGACCTAATCAAGAGAGACTAAGTAAATAGCTTATTACTTATCAGCACTAAAGAGGCCACCTAGAATCAACCCTAGCCAATTCAGAACTTTCAGGCAGAAAACTTTAACATTCTAATTACAGAATAAACTACTATTCACCCAACCAACACTATTTCATACAATTCCTCAATATATTACTAACAGAGAAAAACTACAGAGATAATTAATAATAACTACACATAACGAAAGCAGCTATCAAAGACGAAAAACTATTTATAAGAAATTAGTAAATTAATATTATTAACTTAATATATATAAAAACATATAAGAGGCAGTAGAATATTACCCAGATTATTAGATATAGAAAGCATATAAGATAGGAAACCTCTATAATTTCACTACTCCTTAGGGACTTCTATTCAACTGTATCCACTTAAATATCCAGAGAGTAGAAAAATAGTATTTTATTAAAGCAAGAAACATATTTATAAGCTAGCTAGAAACCTAATAGCTCCTACAACCTACTTTAAAAATAATTATAAAGTTTCTGTAGGAAGAAATTATTACACACTACAGCCTTTATAGAGTCCTTATAGTAGATATAAAGCTAGAAAATAAGAAATATATTATTAAGTTTAATAAATAATATAGCCTAAAACGTAAAATCACTTTAGCTTATAACCTACAAGCTAATAGAGTAATTAAAGTTAGATATTAACTAATTACTTACATACTATCAGTATAGCTATAGGGTAATAGTAGCAAAAATCCCTAACTCCTTCTGCCAGCCACCTTATTTACAGACTAAATAATAGTCAGAATATTAACAGAATTGACACCATTCTATTTAAAACATAGATATAAAACAGTCACACCCATCAAAACACTTATACTAACATAGAGAATACTAAATTAAATATTAATAAAAACATTAAAAGAAAAAATAAATATAGGAATTTATATTTTTATATAATTAGATAGAAATAGAGAGAAAATAGTAGCAATAATAGCTAATTAATATAAAAAAGCAGCAGAGAGTTTTAATAAATAAAGAGGGAATATACTACAGAATAAATAACTAAAACCCAGTAATATAGTTTTAGTTTATAATATCAAGTAAGTAATTAATAAATCCTCAGACAGAAAACTTAAATACAGATAGATAAACTCCTTTTAAATTCATTTAAAAATATCTAATACTTCTTCCTACAGACTTAAAACCTTATCTAGAGAGGAAATTACTAAAGTAACATATAGAGAAAACAGATTAAGGAAATTTATATAGACTCCTTAAGGATATTAGGAACCTTCAGATCTAGATATTTATAAATCTAATCTAGAAAAAAAATTAGTAAAAATCTTTCCAGCCTAGAGAGAGCCTATAGCTAATAAGGAGGAAGAAGAAGAAAAGGAGGAAGAATCTATAGTCCCAAGCGAAACTAATAATAATACCTTAGTAGGATTAACAACTTAACAAAAAGAATACCTATTAAGTATTAAGTATATAGCAGAAAAGATACTTCAGAATCCTAAGTTTGAAATCCAAATCCCAGTAATAACTTTATCCTTAAAAACTTAATATTAGAATATAACAATTTAATAGGATATATATAGTAACTTTAACTTACAATTTTATCTTAAATAGTATAAATATTTATAGGTTAAATTAAGTAACAGAAATATAAAAAGAAAGATACTTCACCTTCAATAAACCTAAATAACTATAATAAATACCCACTTTTTATATTATAGGATAAACTTAACATTTTTTTAAATAAGCTAAATATAACAATTTACATTCTCTAAATTAGTATATTCACAGACCCAGCATAATAACTAATACTATCTATTAAAATTTCTAAACTTAATACAGCCAGGATAATAACAGGCAGTATTCACAGGTAAACTACTAAATTATAAAACCTATTATTTTTTTTCTTAAGAGAAACATATAGAAGCTTCTAGCTAATAAAACATAACTTAGAACCTTAGGGAGGGAAGATAACTCTACTCACGAAAAAGATATTACACTAAAGAATAAAAACACAATACATACTTATTACTAAAAGAATTTCCTTATTTATTTCTTTTTTTTTCTTTCTTCTAATTTTCATTATTTTATTTTCCTATCTATAATAACTAGATATATTCACAAACCTAATAAATAACAACTATCTTATTTCCCTTAAAGAAATTAATAATATAAGTAAAAAAGTTTCTTCTTCTAACCCACTAGGAAATATTACTCTTAAACTAAAGATCGATACTTCTTAATAAGAATAGGAAAGCTAAATATAATAGGCAGGTCACATATAAAAGGATAAGCTAAGAAAACAAAAAAAGCATCAGGAACATTAAAACACTTCTTCTATTAAGAGAAAAGCATATCATACTAATAAGCGAAATCAAACAAACTAACTCCATTAATAATAATTTTCTCAAAATCTTAAAAGATCTTAAACTCAGGAATAAGGAGGCTATTATATTCACCACTAAGATAACATATCTTATCTATATAATAATAGCTAAAACCAAATCTTTAGCAGACAGTATTAAAATTAAAAAAGTAGGTATTCTAAGTTTTATAAAAGAAGTAGTTAGCATAAAAGCCTCCAGGTAATAACATACACTCAAAATACAGATTATAAACCTATAAACCACTTTACTTATTATAAGTTATATAAGCATACTCTTTATAATAACTATAAGGGATAATATTTTACCTACTATATCTTTAAATAAAAAAGCTATAGATAGCAGCAGGATATTAAAATAACTTATAAACCTAAAATCTAAACTAATAAGTAAAACTAAAATAAATAAATACTTAATAACGAAGTATAAATATACTATAAATATATTCTCAGATAAACTAATAATCCTAAGATCCTATAAGAGCTTACTAGAAGTTTACCTATATCTTAAAGGGAAGCTTAAAACTATAAACTTAATAAGTAAAAATAACTTTAGAATACTTATTCTAAAGCATCTTAATCTTAAGGAATATAAAACTAACTAAAACCTAAAGATAATAAGTTAGACTATATATTAACTTAGAGCGAAATAAGAAAAAAAATATATACTAAAAACTTAGAAGGATCAACTGAAACTTATTATAGTATATTATTAATAATTTCTAAAAGAGTGGAGAAACTTAAGTTATAGATTAAATAGATCTCATAAAACTTATTAAGGAACTATATTTACAGAATATCTATTACTCTTCCAGGAAGAAAGTAATTAAAATATAATATAGTAGAAGAGATATTTACAGATAAAAGAAAGTAAAAGTAAGAATTCCAGAGTAATTAATAGAGGAAAAATATTAATTAATTTAGAAGAGAAAGCTTCCCTTTTATACTTACTAAATAATAATAAGATATTTTTTATCTAAATAATAGTATTATTTACTTACTATTTACTTACTATTCTTAATAGAAGTAGTAATTCACTCTTATGTAGAATAATATTTATAATAATTTACTTATTCTCAGATCTATACCTATAAAAGGAGATAGTTTTACTATAGATAAAAAATCTTAAAACTTCCTCTATATATATATTATTTAACTTAAACTTAAAATCTCACTAACTTAATACTTATATTTATCCCTTTTAACTTAATAATATAACTTAGATTTATAAATCCCTCTTTTATAATATCTACTTTATAAGAAAGCTAACTTCTCTATATAACTTTAGAGAAAAATCCTTTATTCACTATAAATATTAAACTAGTTTTAGAATTAGTTATTCATAACTTCTATAACTCTAAATAGGTTAATAAGATCGCAAAAAAACGCTCTATTATATTTACCTCTCCAGACCTCACAATTTAAATACTAGAAATACCAAAAACTCCTCAAGATAGCTAACTATATAGATAATATCCTAACAGTAGCAACTAACTCCTATATTTAAGATTGAGAGTTCACAACAACTAGCCTCTAGATTCTCAACTTAACGTAAAACCTAACTACTTACAGCTACCCCCATAAATACTAATAGGAAGTATAATAATAAGAGAATAGCTCTTCAGTATATTTATTAAAATAGTAGATAGACTAACCTTCCCAGTATTATAAAACTTCTTAGATATTTATATTCCAGCCTTATATAATTTACTAACCTATATTAAACTTAGAGAAACTATTAACAGAAATAAATAGATTACTAAATACTAATAAATATTTCAGAAACATACTAAAATATATAACTTCTATATTTTAGCAGTATGAGATAAAACCTTTAAGGAAAATACTTATTAATACAGATAAAAAATAAGAAAGAATCATTTCCAAATTATTATCATATAATATAAACTAAGTCGAAGCGAAACATAAACCTATCTAGTTATCAATCAAGATAAAGAACAAACTTAATATTAAGATAATTAATAGCATAATAGTAATAGAGAATTACACTATATAACAGTAATAATACTCACAAACCTAACTATCTTAAGATAATATTAGAACTCTTTCTATTTAATCACTTAATAATTATATATTATATATACCAGAAATAACTACCCATAGTAAGTATCCTCCCTTATAACATTTAATTAATTATAAATTATTCTTAATACTAAATAAATCCTAAGGTAACTTACAAGCTATAACATTATTAAAGTAGTATAGAAACTACACTTCAGTTGAGAATTTTATTTTAATATTCTAGCTAAAGAGGATTTAATATATAATTAACCTAGCTTCTTTAAATAGTTCCAAAACTATAAAGATAATAACAAAATAAATATAATAATCTAAAAAAAAAAAAAAATAACTATAAAATATTCTTAGGAGCTAAATAAGTAAAACCTAAGAAACTAAATACTCTACTAGACGCTAATAATAATATCCTAATAATATCACCTAATAACTTAGAAACTTCTCTAGTAGTAAGTAGAAGCTATTCTCAGACCCCAGAAATAATAATCCCTATAATATTATTCTCAGCCACTAAGAAAACAAACATATAAAATACTATAACCTAATAACAAATTATTCACAAATTATCTCAGAATCCTACTTACTTACTTCTCAGGAATTATTAGAAGAAAAGTTTATACTATTAAAACTCACCTTACTACCACCCTAATCTCTATAAACTATAAGTAAGAAGAAAACCTCATTTTATTAATATAGATCTACCTAAACTAATATTCCTAGTTTCAGAATATAATTAAAAATTAATATTAAACTAGTAAAAACTATTTACTATTATAAATTAATATAGAGATAGCTAAACTTTAGTAAACTATTTTATTAGCTACTATAGAGGAAACCTAAATCTAAACTACCTAGGAGGTAATAATTTACAGAAAGAAGTTAAGCAGTATATATCACTCTATAATATAGAGGGAATTTTTTAACTAGAGGGATATCTAGATAACTTCAAACTTATTACTCTACTCAGAATAAATCTGTAAATAAAGTTAGCTAGCCTATTTTATATTAATAATAAGTCCCCTTAAAATATATAAGTAAGTATACCTATTAATAGTAATACTCACAACGCCAGACGTAATATTAATAATCACCAGAAGTATTAACTCTTTAATGCTAATATTATAGTTTTTTTATACTACTATAGTAGGAACTATTAAGTTAATCTTACTATAGATTAGCTTAGTAGCTTTATATTTTATTCAGATTCTCTATAGAGACTAAATAGTAATAATAACTTTATTAAAAAAGTTAATAACCTACTAGAGTTCTATAGAGATATAAACGTATCTAAGGATATTCTTTAGATCCTGAAAGCTAATATCTAAATAATTCTAACTAAATAGCAACCAGATAGATATATATACAGCCTCAGAGTTATAGAATAATCTCAAGCTTATATTTATAATAAAGTTCTTAATCCTAAAGAAAGCTTTTAATATACTAAAAACCTCTAATAATATAGAAATAAAAATTACCCTCTTACCTACAGATAGTAGTTAGCTATCAGTAAAATATTCAGACCCTACTAAATAGTTTATAGTAATCTACCCTCCTATCTAGTAACTATAGAATAATATTACTAAAGTTATGATAAATACCTAATATCAGACTTTATAATAATTACTCCTTAGATATCTATTAAAGATTTACAGACCTAATCTACAAAAAAAATAACTAGTATATTATATTTAAGCTCTCTGGATATAATAGAAGTTAACAGGATTTTAGTATTACCTAATATCTAGCTATTAAAACTCAGAATATCTAAACTACAAATAACTCTAAAACCTTATTATACACTAAAGAAGGATATTCATAAATCTAATAAAACCGTAAGTATTACTCTAAGGTATAGTATAAAGGTCTAGTAATATAGTTCTTCCAGATAACTAACATAACCTACGTAACTAATTATCAGCTAGCCGTCAAAAATATTAATCCCTATAGGATATTCACTACTACTATACTCTAGTTACCCAGCTAGAATAGACTTTATATCTATTAGATATTATCCGAGAGACTAGTTTGTAAATTAATATATAGATCAGTAGTAATAGATTTTATAGAATACTTCTTAAGGATCTACTAATTATTCCTTTTCTCACTCTGAAACTTAGGAAGGATAGCCTCACTTTATATAGAACCTTAAATAAGACTAATAGAAAAAAGATTATAATAATTAATATTATCTTAAGAGTCGCTATATGCAGGAGAATTACTAATAACTACTATACTCTAGTTAGAGAGAGTGTTACGGGCTATGCCTGGATGTCCGGCTAGGGCTGTGCCTAGGTATCTGAAGCTAACCTCCTCGCTCGGGTGGGGCTCTAGTGGGCCCTATATGGCACTATATATGCAGATTTTTCTACGTACTCATGAAGGCTTCTCTTTTACTCTTTAGTTCTAAATAAATAGTATTTTACGTTACCTTCCAGTTAAATAAGCTTAGGTCCAGCTTTTTATATATTTAGAACTCAGTTTTATTTACTATATGGATAATGTTAGGTAGAATGTAGCTTCCTACTGGTTAAGTATATAATCTAGTTAAGTGTAGCTTTTAGGATATAATACTATATAATAAGTAACTAATATAAAGAATAATAGAGGATACTGGAGTCCCTTAGGATACCCCTATAGGTAGTAACTCCGTGAGTGAACTGCTTTAATAGTAGTTATAGTATATTTTAAGCTCTCTCTACTAGAGGATTAATAAGTTTTTATATAAGTTAGCGAAATAAGATATTATAGTAGGTAGTAACCTCTAGGTGGCTACTGTAATAGATACTTCTAGCTTATATTAGGATACTCTGGTAACCTCCAGAATGATGTCTATTAGGATGATGGTTTTTGGGGTTAATAATATTACTATATTCCTACTGGTAGCTAACTACTGGAGGAAGTTTCTTCTCCTACTTCTGAAGTTTTTAGGTAAGTGGAAGGAATATTAAGTGTGAGCTTAATAGATAAAGGTTAAGCTTAAGATTAACTACTATTTTTTTGATAGTAATTAGGAATACTAATATCTAATTTACTTCTACTTAGATTCTAGTTCTCAATAGGTAGTTAAAACTTTCTATATAGTAGGAAGGCTAGAGAATTTCTATAATCTAAATAATTTTATAGGTTACCTAAATAGAATTTATCTGGATCCTAATAGTTAGTTTTATACTATTATTTAGCTATAGAGTTTCAGACAGAAGGAAAATGAATACCTGACTATTTTTCTACTTTAATTTAAAAAGATTCTGGCTGATACTGGAGGGTATATATAGCTAGATATAGTCTAGATTTTTCTACTGGAGGCTATTTTATTTCTTTACCTTAAGGAGCTACTTATTATAGTTAATTTTCCTATAGAGTATAAGTTTTAGTTATCTAAAGTTTAAGATATAGCTTAGAAGCTTAAATATATAAAGAGGGTACTAGTATACTACTAGCTACCCTACTGGAGACCTGCTGCCTGTAATATAGAGGGTAATATTATAATAACTAGAGCGGTTAAGGAGTGATAATAATACTGGAGCTTTAGTAGCTTCTCTTCTGCCCCTGAGGAATACTTTAGAGACTACTAGGATACTTACTGATACTTTAAGTATAGTAAGAAAGATTATATCTATAGAAACTATAGAGCCTGAGAGTATAAGAAGATTAGTATGAAAGTTATAAAAGCTATAACTACTCTGGATTATACTGGGGATAACTAAGGGGATAATACTATCCTACTTAGTAATAGTAAGAATTTAGAAAAAAAGTAATTCTAGAGTGAACTTAGGCTCTAGAGCTAACTAAGGTAGAAATAATAAGATAGGGGAAATAATAGGAAAAGGAATAAGTAAGTAACTAATAGTTAGCTACTATTTAGGCTAGAATTAATAGAGGTTACTTTATTAATATACTTATTAATATAGATTATAATATTTATACTATTATTAATACTTCTCTTATAAAGAAACTTTACTTCCTACTAGTTAATAAGTTAAAGAGATAGATAAGGAGATATATTACTAGGCTGTCACTTAGTGATATTTAGAGGGTAACTATTCTGATTTTAGAAGTTAGTAACTATATATAGAAGATTTATACTTATATTATAGAGAGTCTGTAGCTACTTTTATATTTTAAGTAACTATAGATAGAGGATAATTATATAATCTATAATACTGAAGTCTCATAGATAATATATAGGAAGGGTAGTATAATAGTATACTTAGAATATTAGGATAAGCTAGTATAGCTTAAGGAGATCTAGTTAGCTTAGCTACTTAGTGCTAATTTGTTTATATTTGTTTATTAGTATGCTATATAGTATACTAATAAGATATTAAGTTCCTACTAGGTTATATCTGTTAGTTTAGTAGATATTAAGAAAATGTTAACTTTAAAGGTGGAGGTGGACCTAAGGGATTATATTTCTATAAATATCTTAAAGGAATTCCCAGATTTTTTCTATCTAGATTTAGTATACTAACTGCCTCCTAGCTGACTAGAGATAAACTACTATATCCTGTTAATTCCTAACGATAAGAGATAGAAACTAGATCTTCTATAAGGATCCCTCTATAGTATATTATAGAAGGAGCTTCTAGTGTTTAAGAAAACCCTAGAGGATTTACTTAATAAGGAATTTATTAAAGTAAATAGCTTCTCTACTAATATCTTAATCCTTTTTATATAAAAACTAGGCAGAAGAATATACTTCTGTGTGGATTATAAAGTTTTTAATATAATTATAAAGAAGGATTATTACTTCCTCCCCCTTATATTAGAGACCCTCTAGAGGGTTACTACTGCCTATTAGTATATTAAGTTTAATATTATTACTATATTCTATAAGATCAGAATTAATAAAGTAGATTAAGAGAAAATAATTTTTTAGTTATATTATAGTTTCTTTAAATAGGTAGTATACTCCTTCAGATTTACTAATACTCTTACTATATTTTAATAGTATATTAATAACTACTTATAATAGTTTCTAGATAATTTTATTATAGTATATATTAATAATATCCTTATTTATATTAGTA
>MASP02000816.1:0-12333 GCA_001693025.2 Colletotrichum lindemuthianum | reverse complement strand
TCCACGGAATATTCAGCCTGTAGGTACAGTACTACTATAGGGTAAACACCTATAGCCTAGCAATTTAACATTATTTAATATAAAGAGGGATAAGTTATTACTTATAGAAACTAAGATTAATAACTTTTATAAGTTTTAACTTCCTATTAGTAAAGATTTGATTTTTAATATTGTTATTAATAATAATATCAATAATTTGAAACTCTAGTGTAATTAAATAGGTTATACTAGTAATATTCTTAAGTTACTTATTAATACTATAAATAATATAAGTTATAAGTATAGTAAAAGTAATAAACTACCTACTTATAAAATCTACCTTAAAGGTAAATTTATAAATAAAGTAAATAGAGATTCTGATAATTTTAAGAAGTTTCAATATTTTGATTATATTAATTCAGATTTTATAAGAATAGCTATAGTACCTATTCTACTGTGTGGCTATTCTAGCTTATATAAAACCTAACCAGCCTATTTATATATATTTAAGCGTTCTATTCTAGGTTAAATAGATTATACCTTTCAATAACCTATATTCAGACTATATACTATACTATTTATTTATTACAGTTATAAGCCTAAAGTTATTTCATTATCTCCTGAACTCCTATTAATTACTTTAGCATAAAGAAATAAAGATATTTTCAGATCTATTATAATTTTTCCAATATAATATCTTTAACTATTAGTAACCTTAATACTAAAATTAAACTATCTAATAATACTAATTTTAATTAGTAGTATATTATTTTTTAATTTTATATAACTAGTTAAAATGTTTAGAAATATCTTAATTTAGATATTATACTAACTATTAATATTATAAAACTACTTAATCTACTAAATTCTAATATTTAGCTATCTATAGAAAATACTACTTAAGAAAGTAAAAACTTATACTTATATATAGTTAAGATTATAGATATTTTTAATTACTATTCTATAGATCTTAAGTTTTAAGTAATTTATAAATCTAACTGTAAGGATACTAAGAAATACTATAATATAATTCAGATATAAGTGGATATAACTATTAATAATAATCTTCTCACGCTAGCTTAAATAGAACTTCTTAACAATAATAATATATTTCTTTAAATACTCCTTGAAATTTTAAAATATTAATATACTCAGAATAAGTTAGTTATATAACAGAGAGTCTAAGTAGAATATAAGAGAATGCTAGAAAAAACTAATTTAAATATCTCTATTTTAGCTTGATATAATAAGTAATATATAATCTACTTTTAAGTAGTTATATTTAATATCTCTAAGATTAAAAATATACTTATAGTTAAAAAGTAGTTTTAAGTATTCAGCTACTATATTATATCTAATTAGGCTTCTGGATATTACTAGAAGGTAATTAAAAATAAGATTCTTAATCTACTAATTATTAGTTTAGCCTAATATAGAGAGATTTTCGCCTCCCTAATATATATTAATAAAGGGTTAGCTAAAAGCTAAACTAAAATACTATTTATATTAGCTACTCTTATAGGGAAATCAGATAATATAATTTAATTAAAACTAAAATATCTATATAACTAAAGATAGTATCTATATTTACCTGAGGACTATAGATATATTAAGTATATTATTACTAGTATTTATAGTTAATTTCTAAATATTTATATATTATTCACTACTTAAAATATAGTAATCAATAGAATTAATAATTCTAAATTATATAGACTCTACTAGAAGCTAGTTAAAAAAGGATAGCTTAATAATAAAAGTTATATAGCTAAAGCTAAAAAGTTATCCTCAGATAATTCTAAGGCTAAAATAACTTCCTTAGGCGGTAAATTCAGTAGAAGTAGTTAGTATTCTTCAAACTTAATATATATTAATATTGATTCCTCTTTTCTTAAATAGTTAAATACTATTATACTTCTAGATATTTCTTCTACTACTTAAGGATCTTACTTACTTTCAGTAAATATAGTGTTTAATAGTTATAGAGTAGTTTATATTACTAACTTTATAATACTATTTAAAAAAAGATCTTTTAAGGTAAGTTAGAAAATAGATATAATTCAGTATAATTTAGCTAACTTCCTAATTATTAGATAAGGTAAATATATAATTCAGAATATCCTTAATAGTCTAAAAGGAAAGAGTATACTTAATTTAACGTTAGATAATATTACTTATATTAAAAATGTTTATATTAATATTATTTTAGAAACTCTACTTCTTAAGAAAACTAAAATCCAGTATATAGAACTTAACTATATATTTAGATAGAAGCTACTTAACTACTTAATTATAATAAGATAGCTACTAAGAAAGAATAACCTTATCTTTGTTAAATATAAGTTACTTTCTAACTACTTAATAGTCTATTTAAATACTTCTAATATAATCTCTAAGTTACTTTATATTCTACTATTATAACTTTAACTCTCAGTATCTCTACAAGATAATAGATCTAATAATATTCTAATTTAGTATTTTCATACAGGCTATTTTAACTTTAATACTCTTAAATATCTAATTCTTAACGCTTAGGGGGTGAAAGTTATAAGCCTAAAGTAATTAGATTATTTATATTATATAGAAGCTTATTCTTAAAAAGTCATTTCTAGATAACTATTAAATTATATTTAGTTTACCTATTTTATAGAATCTCTTAGAACTTATTTAACTTTCCTAGAGTATATATAGATAATTCCTGAATATTTATTATTAAGGATAAGTTTTTAAATCTACTCTTTATATTTACTCTTATAGATAAAACCTATAACTTAGTTTATTAAGTAATTATAATATTTAAAAGATAGATTAAATACTAGAGAGGTTTCTTAATTTACAAAATTCACTAGAATATTAAATAAGCTATAATAGTAATTAATAGAGAAACAGATTATCAAACTTAGGTAAAAAAACAAAATATTAATCTTAAGCTATCTCCCTTATATATAAAACAACCAGTCAGAGTAAGTAAGTATATAGGAAAAGAACTTATTACCTAAAATATTAAGATATAAGAAGCTATAGAATTACTATTCAAACTATAGGTAGAAGTAATTTAAATAGTAGTAGTATTATATAATATATCTCTAAATACTTAAAATAACTAGAAGTTACTATATAAAATTAAAGAAACTTAGTTTAGATAATATTTTTATTAGTAGGTTCTAGAATATACTTTAAGTTTATATTAAGATTTACGTCTCTATTAGGAATAGATTTATACTTATAGATATTAAGTATACTTACCTAAGAAACACTATAAATAAGATATTTTGAAAAGATTATTTGATATTAAACTAAGGAGATATATTAAATATCTAGTTAAATATATTCTAAATATCTATAATCTCTATAGAATCCAGATTCTCTACTTTTATAAAGTTATTATTATCCAGAATATTAAATTTAATAAGAAAAAATTCTACTTGGAATAGGATTTATATAAAATACTTACTAGAGAGATTATAAACCCCTAGTTAAGCTAATTACTAAAAAGGAAGAAGATTCTATTCTTAAAACTTTCAGAAAGTTTAAACTAGAGAGAATATTAAATAAAAAACCCTCTCTTCCACTAGAAATCCTAGTAATACTAGAAGCAGCCTAAGATATTAAGTTAAATTCTAGCTTAATCTTAAAAACTAATAAGAGAGATTTAATAATATCTAAACTAACCTCTAACCTAATAGAATTAATATAAATATCTAAGAATTAGAATTTAGAAAGTATACTAATAACTAGAGAACTAGATAGTATATTTAAAATATAGAATCCAGCTAGCCAAGAGGGTAAACTTACTTTAAACCAGAAGGCTAGAGGTAATTATATTAGAACTCTAGTTTAGCTAACTTAAGATAAACTAAAATATAACTCTCAACCTCAGAACCCTAAAGCTTTAATAGCCTAGAAGTTAGGCTAATAATATAGAAGTAAATAATAATAGTAACTTAAGTTTAAAATTAATATTAATAACTATATAATACTCTTAAACGAATATAATAGTAGTATCTTATATCTTATAGAGTATAAATAGAATAGTTTTACTAATATCTATCTACCTAATTAGTAGTAGAAACTTAATAATAATAATCTTAAGCTTTGAACAGTTTTCCTTATTATTTAAAATATAATTCTGAAAAAAAGAATCTAACTATATAGATTTAAATATATTTAAACTAACTAGTAGTATCTCCTAAAATCTAGAAGGATATTACTAATTTACTAAAATCCCTCAAAATATCCTTTATTAAAGTAGTAAAAGCTGAAATTATAAAGTTAAAGGAAAAAGGTATCTGGCGAGAAATAGATCACTAGAATATAAAGTTAAAATCCTTACTTTTAAAGTAGGTTTTTACTTATAAGATAGATACTAATAGTTTCTTAGAATAATATAAAATGAGAATATATATATATAGAGATATATAATTAGTCGATCTACTATAAACTATATATATAGTAATATTAGCTACTTAAACTTTTTAAGTAGCTATAATAATTATAGTATAATTTAACCTTAAAGTCCTTTAGTTTAATATTATCAATATATTTCTTAATATTATAAGGAACCTAAATAAGCTTCTAATTACAGTTAAACTACTAGATAGATTTAAGATTATAGAGAGGTATATAAAGCTTAAATAAACTTTTTACAGACTTTAAGATATATTCCTTCTATAATATAAAGCTTTCTATATTATACTAAAGTCTCTGGAACTTATCCCTTACCTAGAGGAACTTTATCTATTTTAAAACTACAGTTTAACTATCTTTATCCTCTTTTATATCGATAATATTCTTCTCTTATACTATAAGGTAGCTAAAAAGGAAGTATTTAAGATTATTAATAATATAAAATAAACTTATAAACTTAAGAAATAGAGTTTAGTAAAATACTTTCTGGAAGTTTAAGTAGTTAGAAATTATAAGTGTCAGAAGATTTACTTAGTTTACAATATATATATTATTAAAATTACCGATTATTATAATCTTAAATATAAACTAACACTAATAATACTACTTCTAATAGTATCTTTTATTATAGATCTAGATTAAGTAATACTAAAAGAGATTTACATATATTAGACTAAAGTTAGTCTAATTCTCTATATATTAATTATAGTATCACTAGATATCTTATATATCTACTTTCTTCTATTAAGATACTTTATAAATCCTTCCTAAATATACTAAAATACTATAAACTTTATAATTCAGTATCTCTATAAGATAAGATTCCTAATACTTCAGTTTAGAAACTTAAGAAATATAGATAAGATACTTCAGATCCTCTGAATTACTAGAGATACTTATTTTACAGATAATAAAAACACTTAAAAGTTAAATTACAGCTATATTATTACTCTATTAAGAGAATTAATCTGATCGAAAACTACTTAATAAAATACTATTATAATATTAATTACTAAAGTAGAACTTCTCAGTTTTAAATATACTTCAAAAGAGACTATAGCTTTAAAGAAACTATTTTAAAATATTAAGTTAGACTTAGGAGATATTCAGAAAGTCTATTATAATAACTACTAAACTATAAGACTAATAGTCTTAAATAGTAAATATCTATCTATTAGACTTTAATATATAGATACTTAATAAATATAACTATATTAAGAATACTTAAAAGGTAGTTTTAAAGTTATCTATATATCTATAGATATAATACTAACTAATAAACTTATAAAAAACTTAACGTAAGTGAAGTTTAAATAATTTAGAGTATTTCTTAATCTAACGGATCTTTAATTAATACTATTGGGACTATCTGACTTAAGTTACTTAGTCCCCTAAAAACTAAAACTTAAATAATAATGAATAAAATTCTAATTCTTAGAGAAAAGTTTTAGTAGTATTAATATAAAGTATAAGTAAACAGCAGAATTTATCTACTTTCTCGCGGAAGATAAAGGTTTCTAGTTAAGTCTATATCTAACTTAAGAGAGACTATTTAAATTTATTACCTCAGGATAAAACTTAAGCTATAGCTATAGGTATATAGAAATTAGACTAAAGAGATATTAAAAATATATTAAACTCTACTAGAACTAAGGTTAGAATTTAATAGCTCTAGCTAAAAGCAGAAAGAGGTCTACTAAAACTCAAAGTTAAAATACTATAATAACCTCTAAAGCTACTAGTAACTAGCTAAGAGATAGAATTCCAGCTAAAACGTAACCTAGTTATACTTACAGTTAGGCTAGAAATCTAAGTAATAATAGGTAATTAAATAAATAGTAAGATTAATAGTATTTCAGTAATAGTATTCTTCAGAGTAACTAATATCTAAATAGTAGAACCAGAAATATTTCTATTCTTAATAAAAATTAATTTAAATTCTTTCTGTTAGTTTAAATATAGCTTAAGTTAAATTGTAACTCTAATATAACTAACTTACTTACTTCTCATCTGTAAGAGTCAGCTTTAGATTGATAATTTATAATAAGCTACTTACAGAATTATTATTAAATATCTTAATAACTTTAATGTAATATTTAAATATATTATAGGTTTTTTGGGATATAGGAATATAGGCTTTTCAGAATCTATTTATACACTAGAAATAATATTAAATAGATATATTACTATTCCTAACTTTAATTAAGTAGAAATAGGAACTATAGTTAAGAATAAAACTTAAAATATAAATAGTATAGAGAATAGTTTAGAGAGACTAAGCTCCTCTAATTATCTTATTTTCAATTAAGTAATTTTTATATTCCTCTAAAATCTTAATTTTTAACTTACTCTTCTTGATAGATATAGATTTCTTCGAATTAGTAAACTTATTAAAGTTAGCTAATTAATATTATATACTCTTAAGTTAATATTTCAGATTCTTAACCTTAGAAGATAGTTCTTAATTTTTAATCTAAGTAGACTTTTTTATAGATATTAATATATTCTTATAATATTTCTTTAGATATTTAATAATCTCTTTAACTTTACCCTCTTCCTCTTCTTTAGGTTATTTAACCTTATTAATATCTTCTTTAATAAGTTTAGACTTCTTATTCTTATCTTTAACTAATAGATTACCTATAAGATTATCTTTCTTGTTATTAGCAGGAGGAAGAATAATCTATATTTTCTTAGAATAACTATAATAATATTTACTAATAATAGAAGTAGCTAACTTCTTAACTAAAATAGCTAAGTTCTAGATAATAATATCCTTAATACTACTAAACTTAGGTATATTAAGTAACTTTAATATAGGAAGACCAGGTGAAGATTCTTAGAGATTAGAGAACTTAGTAAAATATACTTTAATAAAGGTTTTCAGTTAGAGAACCTTAATCTTAAATTACTACTTAATAGTAAAATATATTTTAAAGGAATATAAATATTTTAGTGCTAATCTACTTTCACATTATATAAATAGACTAAATTTTAATAAAATTTATAAGTTTAACGATAGAGTTTACTATTATATTTATAAGAAATAAAGAGTTAGTCTTAGTAAAATAAATAAATAAAGTAAGAAGTTACTAAATATAATATACTTCCTTAAGAGAATGAAGAATAGGTTCTTAAGTTTTAGATATATTATTAGGAGCGAAGAAGTAATAAAAATAATAAAAAACGCCTGTTATAAAGTCAAGTTCCTATTATTAGAGAGACTTAAGTTTAGAATTACAAAGTATCTCCTTTAATGAAGGAATTTACTGAGTGAGAATAGAAACAAGCTAATTAAAAACTATAGTATTTAAGTTAAAGTATAATAGAATTTAATTATCAACCTTAGCAATAATATTATAAGTTACTTCAGCCTAAATTAAATATTGGCGACAGTTAAAATAATTTATATAAAATAATATATAGAATCCATAATAGTGATGCTTACAGCAAATAAGTATAATAATAGTTAAGATTATTAGTTAAGAAGATAAGAAGGTTTAGTAAGCATAAATAAAACTAAAGTTTGCAACATTCATAAAGCTAAGATTATATAATTTCGGAAGAAACCAATAGATTACTTCTGCCAAATATTAACAATAACTATTTCAAAGATAAATATCATAATAGGTAGTTAAGAAACATTATTTCTCTTATTTTAATATTCAAAAAACAATTTTTGATATCTATTTACAGTATTTTACTTATCAAACATACTATTTAGAGCTTAAAACATAGGATTTCATCCAGCAGTTATTCCACTAAGGGGGTGTGTAAGAATAGCTACAGTACCTATTCTACTATATAGCTATTCTAGCTTATATAAAGCCTAACCAGCCTATTTATATATATTCAAGCGTTCCATTCTAGATTAAATAGATTATACCTTTCAATAACCTATATTCAGACTATATACTATACCATTTATTTATTACAGATTTATATAGATTTATTTCTCTAGAAACTTTACTTACTATAAATACTTTATCTTATTTATTAATAAGTATAGTAGATTTATTTAAGGAAAGTTATAAAGAACTAAAAGTTCTGAAGAAGTAACTTTAGCTTTTAAAGAGTTTACTAATATAATAAATAATAATAATAATAATAAGAGAATTAAAGAAGTTAATACTAATAGTAGCTCTGAATTCTCTAATAATAGAATAAAGATTATCTATCTTAATAATAGTATTATCTATAATATAAAACCACTCTATATTTATAAACCTAATAGTTTAATTCAGCAAGCTATAAAAACTATTATTAATAAGGTTAGAATCTTTCTCTATAACTCTAGTTTACCTTTATTTCTTTAGGGTTTAAGTATTACTACTTCTATCTATATTTATAATAGGATACTATATTCTTCTATAGAATTTAAAACTCTATATAAGTTAAAGAATAAGAAGAAACTTTTTATTTCTAATATAAGGGTTTATGGTAGTTTCTATTATTATAAGATTAAGAATAAATATTCTAAAAAGCTAGATTCTAAGGCTAAAAAGGCTGTTACAGTTACTTTTAGCTATAATATCTATTTAGTCTGGAATATTAAATCTCAAAATATTATTTAGTCTAGAGATGTAAATATTCTTGAAAACTAATTTAATTTTTAATAGAAAGAAGATTTATCTATTTTTAGTAATATTATTACTAGGTTTAGTTAACCTTTATAGACTAAGTCTAACTAACTTAGATTTAATAATTCGTCCGAGAATCTAGTTATTACTGTTGAGTTTAGTAGTTTGAATAATAATAATATTACTAAACATACTAACTTTTTACTTTCTCTTAATAAAATAGAAAATAGTAATATAAACTTAGATTCTTCTTCTAATAAGAATTTAGGTGGTTTATTTATAACTTATCCCGATAGGGTTATAGATTTTGAGAACTTCAAAAAGTCTACTATATTTATAGAGATTCTTTCTTTAAGTCGGGAAGTTAAAAATAATTATAAATAGTTTTTATATGAAGAGAGTATATTTCTTATAGTTAAAGATTTTCTATTTTTACTTCTTTATACTGACTATAATTAATATAACTATAATAATAGTTTATTTTATAATCAATATAGTAATTTTCATACTGCCTCTTATTCTTTATCTGTTAATACTCTAGATAAGCTAACTATTTTTTTAAATACTATAAGTTGTCAAAATAGTAAGAACGGGATTTAAGCTATAAATAAGGAAGTTAGGTTTATTAAGTCTATAGAAGTCTAGACTATTATACTACTACCTAATTTATCTTTTATTAAAAACAATAATATTAATATACTAGGGGGTAGATAGGTTTACAGAATAAAACCTAATAATTAGGATCCTAGTAATTATATATTTAAAGCTAGATAGGTTACTTAGGGTTTTAACTAGTACTTCAGTATTAATTATTTAGAAATCTTTAGTATTACCCATAAGCCTGAAAGTTACAGATATTTACTTATTATATCTGTTTATTGTAACTAGATTTTAATTCAGTATAATATTACTACTGTATTTATTTATATAAAAGTAGATAAAAAGATATATATTAAGTTACCTACTAGTTATATCTATAATTAAGATTCTAAAAGTTTAGCTTTTAATACTAACTATAAGAATCAGCCTTTTATATATTTACTTTATAAGGCTTTATATAAGTTAAAATAGAGCTTTAGATTATAGTATTTACACCTTAAATTAGTTTTATATAAAGTTAGTTTTAAAGTATCTCCTTATAATAAAGAAGCTTTTATACTTAATATTACTCTTACTAAAAGTACATATTTAGCTATCCTAGTATATTATATTAACGATATACTATTAGAGGCTAATAATTCTACTACTTCAGAGTATATATATAGTAATCTTAAAAAGGATATGAAAATCCAAGATCTAGGAGAACCTAATATTTTCTTAGGTAATAACTTAGTTATTAACAGAAAGAATAAGGTTATAGAAATAAATCAGTTTAAATATACTAATAAAGTTCTTACTAGATTTGCTAAAAAAAATCTCTATAGTTTTAATATATCTATTTAGTTACTTTTACTCTATATCTGTGGTAGTACTTAAGCTCTTCACTCTATATATAGTTCTAACTGTAAAATTTACTTAGTAATAGTATTTATATTAATGCTAGCTTACAATTAATTTAAATAGTAATAAGATTACTTATGATTATAGATAACTATACCTCTAGGTATAATATTTATCTTTATAGTAGAGGAACATCTTTTAGTAATAATTAGCAAGAGCCTCAGTAAAGCTAGAGCTTAATATATATAACTGAAAGTAACTACTAAGATTATAAGGTTGAAAACCTTTATAAACCTCTTAAAGATGGAATAAAATAAAAAGCTTATGAAAGCTAAATATTCTATAATCTATTACTTTTCTATATCTAAACTATTTTTAGTATTATTTTCATAATAGAATCTAAATTCCCCTTAAATTTATATAACTACTTATAACTAAAGTAATATATTAGTAGATTCTAAAGATTCTTTTATAACCTCTATAATAGGGGATACTAATATCTCCTAAAAAGTCTAAGTAATATTATAAATACTGATATTAATAGATAGATTCTAGATATTCAGAAGAAAATTATCTAACTATCCTATAATCTACTATATTAAGCTAATAATTTCAGAAACTAGTTATTAATTAGATAGTATCCTAATATTAATATATTATATTAGTTACTAGATACTTTAGAGTATTATAATATTATAATTACTAAGGTTTTAGATATTATATAGTTACACTAAAAGTGTCTATATTTATATTAATATTATTTGTATATTAACTATATTTAATATATTAAGATTATTCGCTAATAAAAGTAAGCTGAATCTTACTATACTTATATAGAGATTATAAGTTAGCTTATATTAATAATAGAGAACTTTTATATTAGTAGCAGAAAACTTTTATATTAGGAATATAAAGTTTTATCTTAGGGGTAAGTAGGATATAGTCTAGAGGATCTTAAAGTTACAGATATAGAGGTTATAGTAAGTATTTAAATAGAGTAGCTATAGTTAGTAGTAATTAAATCTCTCGAGATATTTGAATTATATATAGTATGAAGGTATGAGAGTGTGAGGGTGTGAGGGTATAAGGGTATAAGAGTGTGAGAGTGTGAGGTTAATATAGAAGAAGTTATTAGTTATTTATTATCGAAAAGGTTAATATAGGGTAGATATACTAGCTACTATAGCTACGAGGGGTTCAGGCCTAGATTAACTTAGGGCTAGCTGCAGCAGTTAGTAGGGGGGTGGGAGGGCTGAAGTTATACTTCAGGAGGTAATATATCCACTAATAGTCGTAATAGAAAGCAAGCTATTAGCTCCTCCCTTTAATATACCTATAGATAATAAATCCAAATTCTTTAAGAATAAGGATAATACTTCTAAGTAAGAAATATTAGAATATTAAAAAGAAGTAGGAACTTTATTATATTTAGCTATAAAACCAGGCTAGATATTACTCTATTATTACTACCTACTCCAGATTTCCTTTAAATCCTTCTAAAGAATATTTTATTACTCTTAATAGGATATAGGGTTACTTTAAAAAGAATCCTAATTATAAGTTAATTTATAACTATAATAATATTAATATCTTTAATTTATTTAGGTTTACAGACTCAGATTAGGTAAGAGATATTAATAATAGAAAATCCACTTCAGCTTATATATTTCATCTGGATTTATATAATATTATTAGCTATAGTTTAACTAAGTAAAAAATAGTGGCTTTATCTACTTATAAAGCTAAATATATAGCTTTAGTAGATACTACTAAAGAAGCTATTTACTTATTTAATAACTATAGTTTTACTAATAAGTCTTTAGAATTTAGAATTATTAATAAGCTTATTATCTTTATTAATAATCAATCAGCTAAAAAGCTTACTGAAAATACTGAATTCTATAAAAAAGCTAAGTATATTTATATT
>MASP02000815.1:0-13533 GCA_001693025.2 Colletotrichum lindemuthianum | reverse complement strand
AAAAAGAAGAATATTAGTAATCTCTCTAATATTAAAACTTTCTTAATTATATTAAATATAGTGATCTCTTTAGCTATAAGTAATAGGATATTAATTATAGTTACTTAGGATTTATATGCTAGTTTTAATATCTTACCTATTTTTAATATTCTATCCTCATTATATTATTAGTATATTACTAATAGTAATATTTTGTAATCTTCTAATAGTTTACTTATTATAGTAAATTTTTAAATATAATATCTTAAACTTCTTAGTAATTTAATAAAGTTTTCTAATATTTATAATATAGTAGGAAACTTAATTACTTTTATTATCTTAACCTTACCCTCAGTTATTATTAATCCCAAGAAGTTAATTATTATTTTAAATATAATTATAAATAGATATTTAGTAAGAAATTTGTCTAGTCCCAGGAAAATATTTCTCTAGTTAAGTTTACTGAGTATCTTATTAAGATTTTTAATATATTAGTTAAAGTTTTTAGATATAATTATAATATTATTATAATAGGAATTTACTACTATTTCCTATAGTAAATTATTTATAATCTTCTAGATATATATATTATTATTCTTAAAGTTTATAATAAGTATATTAAATATATATTATCTTTAGTATATTATAATTATAAATAGCTATTTATAAGAGAGGTAAATTTTATATTAATAGTAAAAGTGAATTATATTGAAAGTAGTAATATAGATTATATTAGCTACTTTTAAGGAAATATAGTTTATTATTCTTATTAGATAAGTATTTATTATAATAATACTATTAAGGGGATAAATATTTATAATTATTTTTTCTTTATAGTCTAGATTATCTAATTTTACTTCTAATAATAGTATTTTCTCAAGATAGTCTATATTATCTCTCTAGATTATAAAAACTGGAAATAATTATAGTATTTATATTATATTTAGAAATACTTTTCCTAAGTTAACTAACTTGCTAACTATATTCTTAATAATATATTTAACTGGTTTATTAGTAGGATAGACTTAATATTTTCTAAGTATATATTAATACTAATTAAGTTTGAAAAAGATTCTTATCTATTTATTCTCTATTACTTTAGTGAAATCTATATTAATAAATATAATAGCTTATTTATTTAGTATCTTCAAGATAGTTTCTATATTAGGTTATCTATTATAGATTTTAACTTCTATATAGTATCTAATATAGTTATCTCTAACTACTATATAACTAAATAATTACTTCTTAGTATAGAGAAACTTTTTTAATATAATATTTAATATTTCTTCTATAGTAATTTATTCTACCTAGAAAATTTAGATAGTTAGTTAAATAGAAACTAATCTACTAACTAACTAGTTAGTATTAATATTTTATAGTTAGTTTAAATTATTATATATTAGGATATATATTATATTAGTATCAGCTAAAAGTATATATACTAATATTAATAGATTATCTCTCAATTTAAATAATAAATTCTATTTAGATATATTTAGAATATTATATTTTATTAATATATACTTTAACTATTCTAGCTAGATTATTATTATTATATTAGTAATAATTGTATTATTATATTATTATTTATTTCTCTAAATTATTATAGAGATCTATATATTATAAAATTAAATAAGAATATATTCTTTACTATTAAGAATATTAAATTTCTCTAAACCTATAATATTTATACTAAATAATATATTTACTATTAGGTTATCTATAATTAATATTTTCTGAATTATTCTTATAAATATTAGTTACTTATTTTTTAATAATTTACTTTTAAAGTTAAGTAATTTAATAATATATTTAGAAGTAGAGTAGATTATATTATTAATTTCCTCAATAGAAATTAATATTATCTAATTCCTAATAGCTAGATTAGGAAAGTATTTAGTAAAATATATTTAATCTATTAGTATAGTTAAGTAATTAGTATTCTTATAGATATCTAATTAGTTTTTCTATATTATTAATAATATATCTAAAGTAATTTAGAATCTTAAATAGATTTAAATATAAAATCTGAAATTAGTATTTACCTTAGTTAATATATTTACTAGAGATTATATTAGCTTAGATATAATATCTATATTATTTATAATAAAGATATTATAGTTTTTATTATTCTAAATTATTTCTTAGTGTGAAGTAATATACTTATAAAAATATTTCTACTAGAGAAAAAGCTTTTATAGATATTATATATTCTCAGGATAATAGTAGTTATTATTATTTAAAAATTAGTAGCTTTATTATTATTATTATCTATAAAATTAAAATTATCTCCTAATTATATTTAATTATCTTATATTTCATTTTAGAATATTTTATTATATTATTCTATATAATCCTTATTAACTAATAGTTACTAATATATATTAATCTAACTAGAAATATCTTATCTAGATTTATTATTATTTATTATATAATATACTTTACTTTTTATTAGTTATACTAATAGTAATCTATAGTTTTTAGGAATTAGTTTCTAAAGATTCTAAAAGTTAGTTTTTAATTATCTATATTCTAATTAAATTTATAAAATATATATCCTTAAATATATAAATTCAGTTAAATCTAACTAGGCTAAAAGGTTAAATTTCTTCTTTAGTTAGATTATTATTATTAATCTCTAGATTAGAATATTTTATTATTAGTAAATTATATTTATTATAATCTATTAGATTCTAATTACTATAAGTTACTTCTCTAGTTAGTAAGTATAATATAATTTAGATAGAAATTATATCTAAATTAGCTGCTAATTTATTAGATTTTATTTAGATAGAATTAATAGTAAGGAAATTACTTTCTAGCTAATATCTTAAATATAGATTTCTAAATCCATATTAATTATAGGAAACTATCTAAAATAGTATTTAATATTAGTAATAGAATTACTAATTTAATTAATTTATTAAAAAATTTATAAATAGTTTTTAACTATCTAAATAAATTATTAATATTATATATTTTTATATTTTATATTATAATTTAGATATAGAATAAAATATCTTTTCTGTTAGTTATATTTTATAGATTATATATTATTTTCTTTTATCCTATTATTATATTATTATAATATAGTTAGAATTATTCCTTAAGTTTAATAATTATAGTAGAAATTCAAATTAATTTTAATAATTTTTAGTTACTATTAGATAGAATTTAAGAATATTATATTAAAGTTAATCTCTAGAGGTATTAAATTTATATATTCTTAATAATATCTTCTTTTTTTATTATAGTAAGATTATTTAATCTATCTATAAAAATAAAGATATTTATATAAATTATAAATTTACTATTTCTTATTATTTCTAATTTATTAGGATTTTTAGTATTAAGATTAAATATTTTTATATCTATTAGTTTAAAATTTATATAGTTTATAATATTATTATTTAGTAAGTAGTTATTATTAATATTCTACTTTCTATTTTAGCTAAAAACTTCTACTATTAAAATAATAATATCTTAAGTAATATTAGTATATTAGCTTACTATTATTATATTTATTATTATTATTATTACTTTTACTATTAATAAAATTATAATTTTATTACTAGATCCTGAAAGTTAAAATATATTATTTTTATTTTTAAGTTATTTAATTAGAATATTAAAGAGATTAGTTATATTAGATATCTATTAAATATTATTTTTATTACTAAAATTAATTAGACTAATTATTCTATTAATATTAAGTTAGAGATTAAGATATTAGAATCTCTCAGTTAGCTATAAAATATCTAGTTAGGATATTTCTTCTATAGAGAATATTTAAAGTAGGATAATTAGAACTAAGAAGTTATATTAGGTGAAAATTATTATTTTATAATATTAATTATATATTATAGATTATAATATCTTCTTAAAATTCTATTTAATAAGAGATTAAATATATAGATAGAATCTTTATAATTATATTAATTTTTTAATAATATTTATAATTTTCCTTATAAAATTAAGATTATTATTATTAATTATTTTTATATTAATAATATCTAAATAGTATATAATATATTCTAACTTCCTTTTTAAGTTAAAATTAGATATTAATAGTTAGTAATTAATTATAGAAGGTTAAAATAAGGTAGAATATAATATAATATATCTTAATATTATAATATATTATTTAAAAAAAGATAAAATTAATAACTAATAAGTTATTAATCTATGAAAAATAACTTTTAGATAGATACTTAGTCTATAGATTATTAAAAATTATACTACTAACTATAGGCTATATTAGTTATTATAATATGTAGGTATGATCTGTAGGTGTAATCTGTATAGTTTATCTATCTAAGCTAGTGGGCCTGGTGCCCCATTGCAGGCGTGGTCACCTGACTACCACCTAAAGTGGTGTGTGCCACAGGGGTCCTCGCTCAGCGGTGTCTCGACATTTAGACCAATGGTATTGCACAATCAGTGTTCGAATCCGCTTTTAGTCGGGGGAATTTGTGATCTGGTAGTAGACCCTTTTGGGAAGGGGTGTTCGACTTTTGTCTTGGCTTTTCAAGATCCAGTCCGAGAGAGCACCAAAGGCCTACCTACCTTACCTACCATACTCTGTACGGATACCTACCCCGTAATTAGTGTGTAGTTAGGTAAGGTAATTGTAGGTAGGTATTCGCACTCTACTATGTACCTAAACTGCCACGGAGGGACTGCGGCGACAGGGTCGCGCGCGAAGCCCGCCAACTGGTTTCACCATGGCTGGCCACCGCAGACCGTTAACGATCGACCGAGTCTCGAAGAAACCTAAACCAAATTACCCACATGGAAAAGCGCTTGCACTCTCATACTGAAAGCCGTCGCTTTTTAGCTTCGACTATTTTTGACTCCCGAAGACAGGTCATCGTCATCGGACGAAGCAAACCTAGGACGTGACAAGATCAAGAGAGATTGAGATGACATACTCGCGAATAGACGATTGCAGTCTGCGCTGCGCAGCTTCGCATCCAAGCCATCACTCCGTCACTCCGTGCTATTCTTGTTACCTGCGGCGTCATCGCGAATTACAGTCCGCCTCTTCGTCAGATAACCGTTAGGCTAAGGCCTAGTGTTTCAACCATGTCAGTAAAGAAGCAAGTAACCCTCTACTACGAAGGCCGTTATCGTGGTTGCCACAGAGCAGTCACCACTGGCGCCATGCGCCGCATCAGCACCCCTCACACCAGGTCATGTGAGCGAAATACCCTCATTTCCAGACTGCACGTCTCTCGTCGCAGTCTCAATGTACAGTCGAGTAGCCCTGCTCAGCTTGCCACATGAACCCCAAGCAAACGCAAAGGAAGCCCGGGATAGCGTCGACTTTTGTCCTCTGATGTCAGTTTCCAGTATATAAGACTGTTTCAGCGTGACAGCTAGTTGAACAATGACTCGTTCATGTAAAACTAAAGCACCTAGCTTCTTAAGGCTGCTTGGAATGTTTATCCCGCCTAAAACAAACGCACCTGGACTTTCAGTACGTACCTAGTGTACCTACCTTATCCGCATTGTTAATGTGGGGTCTCATAAGAGCCACACCGAACTCGACGCCACGACACCTCGAATGCACCAGCCTCACCATTACTAATCCTCAATGGCGCAGCCTCTCTGGAATTTCCCATCGCGACCAGACCGAGCTCAAACGCATCCCGACCGCGCGCGCAAAATCACATACCCTCCCCCGACCGCCCGTCAAGTCCCATCAGCCACTGACCATACCTCATCCACCGCAAAACCGCCCGAGCAGAACAATCCACACACGAAACCGCAAACATGGCCAACTTCCTCGCCTCCATCTTCGGAACCGAGCTCGACAAGGTCAACTGCTCCTTCTACTTCAAGATCGGCGCCTGCCGCCACGGCGACCGCTGCTCGCGAAAGCACGTCAAGCCCAGCTACTCGCAGACCATTCTCATGCCCAACCTCTACCAGAACCCGGCCTACGACCCAAAGAACCGCATGAACCCCTCGCAGCTGCAGAACCACTTTGACGCCTTTTACGAAGACATTTGGTGCGAGCTCTGCAAGTACGGCGAGCTTGAGGAGCTGGTCGTCTGCGACAACAACAATGATCGTGCGTTCCCTTCTCCCTTCTCCGTCATCACACATCCCCCCTGTCTCAAAGGAAACCGATACTAACATTCAAGTCTTCCCTCACAGACCTCATAGGAAACGTCTACGCCCGCTTCAAGTACGAGGACTCGGCCCAAAAGGCCTGCGACGACCTCAACTCGCGCTGGTACGCCGCGCGCCCCATATACTGCGAGCTATCCCCCGTCACCGACTTCCGCGAGGCCTGCTGCCGCCTCAACTCGGGCGAGGGCTGCGTCCGCGGCGGCTTCTGCAATTTCATCCACCGCAAGAACCCCTCCGAGGACCTCGACCGCGACCTCACCCTCAGCACCAAGAAGTGGCTCAAGGACCGCGGCCGCGACGAGCGTTCCCCCTCGCGGTCCCCGACCCCGGAGCCCACGCGGCGCCGTTACTAGGATGGCGGTGTCGGCGGAGGCGGCAGCGCCGCGGATCTGGCGATGAGAAGCATCGAGGGTCCGGAAGCGCGGGGTGACATGAGAGGGAATGGATGGGTTTGGTGGCGGTAGCGGCGGTGGATCCCTCGGCATCGACTTCAAGCGTGAGGAGCAAGGACAGAGCATACAAGGACCACTCCATCAGCATGGCGACGGACGAGCTGAAAGTGGCCGTCGCAGCGAAAAGTTTGGTCGAGCCGACCGCATCGACCGTCGTCACGGCCGTCTCTCGCCTATCCAGGGTAAATTCCGCGATAGACGCGGTAGCCGCGGCCGCGAGCGAAGCAGAAGCCGTAACCGGGAACTCTTCCGGAATTCGACTCGGAGCAGAGACTGATTGCTCGACATTTATCCACGCGCGCAACACGGTAGCAATCTTGACATCTCGATTGACTAAGCGGGCTTAGGACGGCCAACCAAAAAGAAAAAAGACGGCGTTCATGGCGTTTTGGGGTGGTCACGACGGGGACCTTTTGAGAAGGCGGAGAGAGCATTATCTGTATACTTCGTATTACCACAACATGGTTGAATCGGCTGCTACAGCCACGATTTACGCATTTCCGCCTTGCAAACAGCGTACGCAGTTGAATGCCTGAATACCAGCTACCCTTCAATCGAGATTCTGCACATCTACAAAGGTATCCCCCTTTTCTACCGAAACCCCTTTTTCGCCTATGTATTGAATGGAATGTCCTGCCCTCCAATCAGATATTACCTTACCTCCCCATGATGAATGAAAGTGGTCGGTTGCGTAAATTAACTGTCCAGACGGGAAATCACGCCCCAAAACGGGTGTTCTGTCTCTAGTCTATTCGAGAGCGTCGTGGAAGCTGTCCTCGCTAGTGCCGGCCCTCTTCAGGGGCGGAACGGCCTTCCTCATGTCCTTGGTGAAATCAATCAGTGGTCCCTCGCCAGCTTGCGTACCCGTTTTATTGAGCATACCCTGGATGTCCTTGGAGTCGCTGCGCTTCTCCTGCGAAGGGGGTGCGCCCGTCAGCGGTTGAGCCGCGGGGGCGGCTGGTGCCGTGGGTGTGGTGCTCGTGGCGTCGCCAAAGTCGATGAGGTTGTTTCCGCCGTCGGTTGCCGCTGCTTGTGGTTGGGGAGCCGGGGCCGGGGCCGGAGCCGGGACCTGGGTCCTGTGCGGCGGGATCGCGGTGGTGTTGGAGGTTGCCTTTTGTCCATTCAAGATTGGGTAGATTGCCAAGATTTGCTCAGTTTGCTTCGCCGGATCGGATCCATCGCTGTCGTCGCGTTAGCGCGCACGTGAATATGAACGTAATTGACCGTGGCTTACATGTTGGCGTTGATGATCCACTCTAGGTCATCCTCGCCTTCTTCCACCTCGCCGGGACCGCCGTGGACACTCCTGAAGAGCCTGGGCTGCCATTCGACGCCGTCCCGTGTTCTGGCTTCGCGTTCCTCGCGCTGCCTGTCCTCGACCTTGGTTTTCTCGTCCGTTGCCAGTTCGTGGTTGCGGTCCCTCACGGCTTGCGTGGTTGCTTGCCAGAGTCGCTGGGACTCGCGCTCGTCTTGCTCCTCGACCGGCCTGACCAACGGGCTGCTCGGCTTTGACCTCCTAGCATTAAAGAACATTTCCTTGTGGCCAGTCTGAGATCGTCAGTAACGTTTGTCTGAAGTATTGGCAATCTCGAAATACCTTAACATCCTTGACAAACATCTCCTCACTCCAGAGTCCAGACAGCTCGTAAAGAACCTCACCAGTGCTCTCCTGCTTAATGAAGCCGCCGATGGCGTTATAAGTACCACCGACCCAACCCTTCGTCTTGAAGTCGACATCGGCAACTAAATCCAGCTCCGGGCAGCGCACAAAGCTGTGGTCTCCAAGCTCGTACTTCATCTTTCCGAAAAGAATGCCCCGGGCGTACATGTTAGGCTGAGTCAAAATGCTGTGTTCGAGGTCAGCGTTTGATCAGCAAAGCCGCCTCCCGCATATCTTACTATTTTTCGCCCTTGGCCTTGTCCTTTCCTCTGTTCAGCAGAGACAGAATAGCTGTTCCCTCCATCATGCTTGCCGCCGAGTTTCCGAGGAACTTGGACCTAGGCTTGAGAGTACCATCGACGCGGATATGGTGGTCTGGAACCATGTAGAAGTAACTCGACTTGGGCGGGTGGTGCGAAGTTTGCTCTGAGACGTAGTAGGCTTTTGTGTTGTCAGGCAGGTCCCAATAGCAGGTGAATATTTCGCCGAGGATAGGATTGAGGGGCTTCTTGACTCCTCTAAGAGCATGTCAGCTACGCCTGGATTGCCGGATAGCGCGGAATGTGGGAGACAAACGGTGGGCGAATGTGCCAGCCACTCAGGTAGAACTTGACGACAGAGAGGAAGCGAAGAACGGGATCGTCGATTTCGGGTATCGGAAGAAGCATCTCGGGGTGACACATGAAGCTGTCGCGGGCGGTCAGCTGTGGAAGCTCGGGGCGGATATCTGCAAGCATGGGCGCTTACTTGGTAATTCTCTCAAGCATACTTCGAGGCTCGAGAATAAAGGTCGGCAAAACGACGCGACTCAAATCGGCACCCGGCCGGAGCTGAGAGATGATGTGCATGAGCACTGGGCTCCATATCAGCCAGGTGCATTCAAGACGCCGCGCGGGGGAGAAACTTGGCGACGGGCGTCGCGAAGTCTCTCTAAAAAGATTGACTAACCGTTGCCCTGATCGGGCTCGACCACGAGGGTGTCGTCATCATCGGCAGTGGCACCCTTTCCCTCGTCAACGCTGGAGCGGTTGCTAGCTGTGGGGTTCCCGAGCCAGGTCAGCATTGGGGGCAACTTTTTTTCCCCTTGAGGCGCGCGCACGATGGGAGGAGAATCGGCAGTGCCCTGGGGAGCGAGGATAGCAGGCGCTTTTCGGGTCCCAGCGAGACACTCAAGCCGGAAAACCAGAGGTTGCGAGCGGAAGGGGCGGGCAGGAAGAAGTATGCAGATATCAGAAGTAGTGGGCGCAAATATTGAGGAAGACGAGGTAGGCAGTTCGTCGTCGAGCTGGGGAAACAGGAGACAGCATGCGCGACGGGGAGAAATTGTCTGCTATTACAAGACTGGGCTGGCATGTACGCTAGGGCTGGTAAGACTCACTGAGGCTGGACGCTCTGGAGCGTCTTCCCGGCACATGGACTAAACCCATGGTTGCGACTGGCTGTGCGTGCAGCGGTGCCCCTCAGTCTCTTTTCTCACGACAGCAAGTGCAGTGCTTGCAGCGCTTATCGGTGTTATCGGGGCCGCGTCCGGGATGTCCCTCCAAGGCGGGAGGAGGGGCAGTGCAATGCTCGCAGAGAGGCTTCGCCGTTGGGAGCAGTGTGTCCCCAGAGGTGCTGTAAGGTAGGGTAGAGCCGGTAAGGGATGGATCAGTCAGCCAGCGTCTTTCACGCTGCGAGTGGGCGGGGTGAGGAGAGGAGGTGACGAGGAAAGGAAGAGGCGGTTAGCTCTGATGTGAAGACCGAGATGTGGATATTTGGTGGGAACCTGTCGTAATAGAAGTACTCGAGATTTCACCCAGCACTGGATGATTCGGCTCAAGTCAGGTCAGGTGCAGCAAGAAGATTCCAGGGAGCAAGTCGTCGGGAGCACGGGTTGACGATGTATCGGTCAGTCAGATGCAGACTGACAGGCGGGATGGAAGAGGAAACCTGGGTTGACCAGGCTGGCTCGGAGAGGTAGAGAGGCGAGGTTCGCTGTGTGGGGGAAGCGATGACATATGACTGTCTTACAAACGGTGCTGTATGCTGCTCCTCGCTGCCTGCTGCTTCTACGTATTGATGGAGTACTGGGTTGCGGCAGGTGATGGTTCAAGAGAAGGATAGGCAACGGATGGAACGGGAAGATGAGGGGCGGCCAGCAAGAATGGGGTTCTCTTCAGAAAGTCAATGTCTTGGTATCGTGGTTCGTTCACTGAGGGACAGGAACTGCCGGAACTTGGGATGTCTTGGATGGTGAAGATGACCCGGGACGAAAGAATGGGAAGAATTCAAGACCAAGCTAGCTTTTACAGTACACAGACTTGGTAGAGGAGCTCATCAACCCATCATGCCTTATCCAGCCTGACGCAGCTTTATGAACGGTTCCTCAGCAATTGTCTGCCTCGGGCTGCCAGGAGATCTACCTCCGACTTGCCTGTCTAGTTTGCGGAGATACTACGTCGGTAAGCCGTAAGGCAATGCATCGATGGTCGTGGTAGCAGATCGCTGGTGGCATGGTGTTCTGGTTCTTATTTTCGACCTTGCACTACCTAATTAATTTGTTTGTACCTCTACCACACGGGTAGAAACCCCACCCAACGCCAGCGCCAGCGCCAGCGCCAGCGAGGGGTGATGACGTCGTGCCGAACTGGGAAACTACTTGAGCACTCCCTCCCGTCGTCAGTGCACTTCAGCGAAGCACGACTACACTAGGTACCAACCAGGCCAGCTTACTATCATCGTCAGGTCACACGCTCCCCTCCACTCCGTCCCATGTCAGAAAGGTGGCCCATCTCCGCACACCCAAGTGGCAGATGCTGTGTCACCATGCATCCAATCACCTGCCTCGCCGGCTCCTCTTCGTATCCAATCACGAGGGGGGCGACTCCCCCTTCTGTACAATAATTCGCCAGTTTCGCTGTTGCTGAAGTCCAGATCACACCCGCGTGTGGCACGCAGAACGAACGCTTCATCTCTCCCCTGTGCCCTCTGACGCTGCACGTCGGTTGTGGCTATGCACACCTTGGCCAAGAAATAACATGGAATCGTTTCGAAATGCAGCCCAAGACCACGAGTTCAACACGCTCGCAGCTAGTGGGGGTGAACACCTTGGGCCCCAGCGTCTGCTTTCCGAGCTTGACCTGCTTGGGCTCGCCGATTCAGTTTGTATTCGATTTACGCTCATTAAGTCGCTGATACGCGTATATATCTACGCTCTGCTATTTGGACTGCCCTGGTCATTATCCACGCCATTTCTTTATGACAGACAGACTCATTACTTCGTCTGCACGAAATTCACAAGCATAACCCCATTCATTTGGTTCACGTCTTGTGAATGGAAGCAGTGTTAGTCCAAACAAGGACTGTTATGTTACAGTGAGAGATCCGAAGCGTAACCGGACTGTACACTTCTTACAAGTATACTGAGTGTAGCGATGAACTCTAATGAGGAAGTGGTGGAGGAGTCGTTTTCTCTCAGAAAACCGTTGAACAAGACCGCCCGGCCTAAATATCCTATGTGGCTACAATGCAGCACTACGAATAAAAAGGCTTCTTGAGTCCGTTGAGAGGGGTATTAGCCCACACATCACGAAGGGCATTGCAGACTGTTTACAGCGGTTCTTCCTTGCTTGCTGAGCATCGTAACCTTGGAAACTTCGTCCGGGCTTTCCAGATGCATTCAAAGTCGAAGCGGACTACACAGTCGGTGCGTATCCCTGGGCTTATACCAACAAATACCGGCTTTACCCGTCCGTGTCGAAGGCCTTCTAGCACATCCATATAAACATCTTTCATTTCTCTGCCCTCTCTGGCTTGTAACTCCGATTATAGCACTTAGCTCAAGCTGTTACTGCATTGTTCGTTCCTCTCGTAAAGGCTTCACGGCGAGGTACCTGTCGCTGGCACCTCTTGGTCTCGTCTTGTACAAAGCTAGCCAAATACCAATCGCAGTCGAGGTTAACGCAAGGTCTCGGTCTTTCTCGCTTCGTTCGACTTTTTACCGCATGCTTGATTTCCTCGCCTGGCCAGAGACGCGTGGCGTCTCCGTTTAGTGTGGCTTCAGCACATCAACAAATCCTGGATCAGATGACGAGCTACTTGTTTCTGGCTCCCTAGTGGTTTGGAATCTGCATTATAGAGTACTGTAAAATGCCATGTGAGATTTCTCTGGTAGCCTCCACGAAGGCGGACAACCGTATACTGCAGTTACCTACGACCTCCTCAACTTCCTCATCTGTGGGCCTGTTCTCGCGTGTCTAAGAGACCTCAAGCAGTTGGAGGCCAGCCTTGTAAACCATACTTAAAACCAAGACATCAAATCAAGGTGCCTCTTTCCCGGAGACAAAGTCGTCCATGAATACCGAGGAAAGGCTCGACCATTACCAGCCAGAGAGGAAAGAATAGCCAACGCGTCGATGCCACTTACCTTCTATGCATTGGTCTCCTGGCTGACTGACCATGGGCTGTTGTTCTTTGTCATGTCTGTCGATGTAGAAGTTGAGTCCAGCACATACTTCGTTTTCCACAGACAACCATCACTACCATCATCGGAATCATCATCATGGCACCGGGACTCTTTGCGACGGGGGAAGACCCTGTGAGCGCCTCCTTCTGACATTTTAGGCGTTTACTGACCTGTTTCTAGTACATTACGTGGTACAAAGACAGGAAGCAACGCCCGGCGGGTGTCGTTGCATTTACCCGAGGGATCAGAATGTTCCGTGAGTATCAACCGCCAAGAGTAATACTATACAACTCCAAAATTTTCAAGTATGCTGACAACACGCAGGAATACATTGCATATTTGGCCCATCCGGGCGAGGTCTACTGCAGGTTTTTCGACGGGACATAGATGTGCCCGCGCAAGGCAAGAATTATTCGTCGAATGCTACGTTGGGAATTTTATTTTCTAACATGTTTTTAATAGACACCTTTCAGCAATCTCAAAGGTCTCGCTCAACATGTTAGAAAAATGCATGGCTCGGGCAATATCCCTCTGGCACTCTATGATGGCCAATCGTCTGCCGAGACACGGGTTGCCGCAGCTGGTAAGGAGAACAGGTCGACTGTTTTCGTCTAATTTTCATCTAATGCGTGCTTGTATCACAAGACTTTTACCGCAAATGGTACAACAGGGCCAACAATCTCCCCGAGGACGACTGTCGGCTACTCCACCAACAACCTCAACTTGAACAAGCTCAAGTCGACCAACAACTTCAACTTGACCAACAACCTCAAGTCGACCAACAGCTTCAACTTGACCAACAACCTCAAGTCGACCAACAGCTTCAACTCTACCAACAACCTCAATTCGACCAACAG
>MASP02000814.1:0-19427 GCA_001693025.2 Colletotrichum lindemuthianum | reverse complement strand
TTTAACTTATAATTTTGTCTCAGATAGTATAAGTATTTGTAGGTTAAATTAAGTGACAGAGGTATAAAAGGAAAGATACTTTACTTTTAATAAACCTAAATAACTATAATAGGTGCCTACTTTTTATATTATAGGGTAGACTTAATATTTTTGAATAAACTGGATATAATAATTTATATTCGCTAAATTAGTATATTTATAGACCTAGTATAATAGCTAATACTGTCTATTAAGGTTTCTAAACTTAATATAGTTAGGATAATAATAGGTAGTATTTATAGGTAAACTACTAAGTTATAAAGTTTGTTATTTTTCTTAAGAGAGATATATAGAAGCTTCCAGCTGATAAGATATAACCTGGAACCTTAGGGAGGGAAGATAATTTTACTTGCAAAAAAGATATTACACTAGGAAATAAAAATATAATATATATTTATTACTAAAAGGATTTCTTTGTTTATTTTTTTTTTTCTTCTAGTTTTTATTATTTTATTTTCCTATTTATAACGACTGGATATATTCACAAACCTAATAAATAATAACTATCTTGTTTCTCTTAAAGAAATTGATAATATAAGTAAAGGAGTTTCTTCCTCTAGCTTACTAGGAGGCGTTGCTTTTGAACTAAAGATAAGCGATATAGTTCTTCCAGATAACTAATATAACTTATATAACTGGTTATTAGCTAGCTGTCGAAAGTATTGGTCTCCACGGGATATTCACTACTATTACACTCTAGTTATCCAGCTAGAATAGATTTTATATCTATTAGATATTATCTGAGAGACTAGTTTATAAATTAATATATAGATCAGTAGTAATAGATTTTGCAGAATACTCCTTAAAGATCTACTAATTATTCTTTTTCTCACTCTGAAGCTTGGGAAGGATAGCCTTACTTTATATAGGATCTTAAATAGAATTAATAGGAAAAGGATTATAATAATTAGTATTATCTTGAGAGTTACTATATATAGGAGGATTATTAGTAACTACTATATTCTAGTTAGAGAGAGTTATAACGTTATAGATAGATTTCTTTTATTTTAGTTAGGCTTATTATATAGAAGCTTAAAATAAGCCTAAGGGGAGGATTATAATAAAGTTAAGCCTGTAAATAAGCTTATTTACGTAATATAAATAGCTTTATAAGTATAAATAGCTAGGTTTATTACAGACAGATAGAAAGAATTAACTTCTCTTCTCTCTAGAATCTAAGACCTACTATTTAGATCAGCTTAGCTTTTGGACTGTAGATCTGCGAATGCGATTCTACGCTTTTAAAATATTTTTTTAATATTTTCCATCTGTTTTTGCTTCTCTCAGGTTTTATGGCTGGGGGTGGTTAGTTGGTTTTAGTCCAGATGGGCCCTCTCAGCCATAGCCTATTTCAATATTTTATAGCTTATTCTCTTTATATTTCTACTTCTTTATATTCTAGTAGTATTTATCTTTTACTACTATTATATAGTAAGTATAATCTAGAGTATTATAGTCTAAGGGAATACTAGAGATAGCTTATTATAAGTTTCAGACTATTTTAAGTTAATCTACCTCCAGACTCTATTTATAGTAATATATCTCTTAAAGATATTAAATTAGTTAAACTAATTATAGTTTAAATATAGCCTCTAGGTTTCAGTAGTGGAGTTTATCTTAATATTACTATTAGCTTCTAAATAACTTTAATTTCTATTATTATACTTTCTAGGCTTTTAAGTATTAGTTATTAATACTTTTTAGATTTCTTTTACCTCTTTTTATTACTTTCTAGAGACTCTAGAGTCTTTATTATTACTAGAATTTCCTAAATAAATAATAAAATAGAGTTATATAGTTAAGTAGTTTAGCTACTTACTTACTTATATAAGAGATAGTTAGTTACTACTCTTAGAAGTTAGAGTTTAAAGTTTACTTATAGCGTTTTTTTAGTTAATAGTTCTCTTAATTTTAAATATAATCTAAATATATTTCTTCCCTAAGAGTTAATAATTTATAGTTATAATTTCTAGTAATATTTTATATTGAGAAGTTTCTTCCAGATTACTTAATATATAATCTTTATCTATAGAACTATAGTAGCTATAATAATTAGTATTTTGTTGCAAAGGAGTTACTAGGTATATATGCGATCTAAGAGAATAAAATAGCTTGTTTCTTCTAAGTCTGAATATAATATGAGGGCCCTTATTTAAAGAGGGTAAAACTTGTGTGTCGGATGAATATTAGGCTGACGGATTAATATCGGCATGGAGTGTAGGGGGCGTATGGAGCATTATAGCTATATGAGGCTATATTACTATAGTGAAGCTTTCGCGATATACCCCCCCAGACTCAAATAAAATATTATATAAGTCTGAATAGACCCTTTAACGTAAATAAAAGAGAGATTTCTAAATAAATATCTTTAAACCTCTAAATAGAGGTATAGAGAGAAGTATAATAAAAGAAAATTAATAAAAGATTATATTATATTATTATTATGATGGGATAATGGTAGGTTCCTTCTTTATGTAATTATTATTATAGGTAATTTAGTATATTTAGAGGCTGTAGCTTTAGTAATTAAAGTGAGCTTTTAAAGTAGTAGCTTCTTATTAGCTGAGGTCCTGAGATTAAGGTAGTAGCTACTTAATATTAAGATCTCTAGTGTAGCTACCTCTTAACTCTCCTCTTTTAATAAAATTAATAATATTATTATATATACCTCCAGCTTTACGTTCGTTCTTGATTACCTTATTTGATAGTTTCTAACTTATATTATTTAATTTAATAACTTATTTTAAAGGTATTAATACTTTTGACTAAATAGTATCTTATAAGATATATAAGGAGTATATAGCTGTAATAACTAAGGTAAAAGCTACCCTAACTTTAAAATAAAAGTGTGGAGAGGTGGAGGGGGAGGGTAGCCTCTCTAATATTTTCTCTAAGTAGTCAGGCTTAAATAAGAATATATTAGTTCCTAAGTTACTATTAATAGTTTATCTGTTAATATATTAAGATTAGCTTTTAAGTTATAAAGTTAACTAATTATATTATAAGGTAGAAAACTATATCTACTAAGAGTAAAGGTAAGGCTTCTATGTAGGATAGAGGGGATTTAGATAACTATAATTTAGAGTCTGGTCCTCTAACCTCTCTGTCTATATGCAAAAAGTAGTAAGGCTGTAAGTAGTATATATTTCTTACTACTTATCTTATATATATATTATATTAATTACTAATATTTATATAGAAGCTGAGGCTGCTAAGGGTGTAAGAGCTAAGGAGTAGGAGGAGGAGTAGCTACTACTATTAAGTAACTAGGTATATCTTCTCTATCTTTAAAATATACTAACTAATACTACATTTAGTATATATATATCTAAATTAAGACTAAATTTGAAATATCTTATATATAGGAGTAAGAAGAAGCTTTATATGTAGGTTTTAAGTCTGGTCCTCAATATAAGGTTCTAACTTCTTACCTCTCTGTAGGCTAATAAGCTTAAAATTATAAGTAATATGTAGTATTTACTTTAAGATTATAGTTATTAATACTTTACTTTAAGTTCTTACTTGTGAGAGAGTAGTATTCTGTAAGGCTCTCACTTTATATAAAGTAGGTCTAAAAAGATCTAAAGTAGAAAGTAAGAGTAGTAGTAGGATATTATCTGAATTTAAAGTTCTAATAACTTATATATTTATTAAGTTTAAGTTAGAAGTTTCTATAGGGAATATAATAATCTCTAGTGAGTTGTATACTAGCTTTTCTTTGGAAGTAGTCTCTTTATAGAATACTGCAGCTAGTATTTAACTTATAATTAACAGCTTTATTAGTAGCTTACTTCTATAAGTAGTATTACCTATGTTTAGCTTACTATTTAATAGCTATATAGCTACTCTCTAGGGATATAAATAAAATGCTAAGGGTTATATTATTTAGTGCCTTTTAGAGTGATATTATTTAGGCTTCTTAGAAGCTAGTTATGCTTCCTAGCTATAAAGCTATTCAGTTTTAAATATACTTAGCCTCCAGGCTTTATTTACTGTATGATATTTTATCTTTACTCTATCTTAATGTTATAAGGATATTATAGAAGTTTAGAAGTATTCTGAAATGTTTAAACTTCACGCGTGAGAATGCTTTTGTAAGACTATCCGCTAGTATCTTATCTGTAGGTAGGTAGACTATATTAAAAGATTGCAGCTTATGTTCCTAATAAAAATATATATTCTAAATTTCTATATAGTAAAGATATATCATTATATACTCCTTTTCTCTAATTATAAGGTAAATAGTTTACTAATTATTATAATAGATCTTCTATATATCTCCTAAGATAAGATTCAGGTTAATAAAGAATTATTATAATGTTATAGTCTCCTTTATAGTGTATTCTAAATTCAGAAGTTCTATTTTAGTTATTAATATAATTATAGTATTTTAGTATACTATTTTCTACTGAATAAAGCCTCTAAAGAGGGAAATCATAAAGTTTTATAAGGACCTTTATGTCTCTTTATTATTAGTGAAGGAAATATTACTTATAATCTGGAGTACTTATATATTGTCACTCCCTGAGATGCTAAAGTGTATAGAGAGATAATATATATAGTAGAAGTAGTAGATTACCTAGTTTACTGCTATATAGTATTCAGGAGACGAGTTTGTAAGAAAATAGGATAATAAAGTATATATAAAAGTAATATTAGGTTAGATTATAATTAATATATATAGAATTAAGCTAACCTTCTCCTGGAAAGTTTTAATTTACTAGAGAGTTACCTTACTATTATACTTCTCAAGTGGGGTGAAAGGTAATAATATTACTAGAGCTTTAGAGTCTATAAGGTTAAACTTTTTCACTATATACTTAATATACTAGTTGTGAGTTAAGTAGATTTAGTATACCTTATGGTTGCGTAAGATTCTGACTCTAAAATATTATTCAGCTTATCTCTAGTCTTTTAACTTATAGGTTCACTTAATCCTATTTATCACCTTCTTAGTATTACTAATATAGTCCTTATAGTATAGAACCAGGATGTTATTAATATAGAAGAAGATAAGGACCTTCTTATTGCAAGTCTGGAAGAGATATAAGTCTTTATTTATTAGATATAATCTAAAATAAAGAAGAATTAAAAAGAACTTTTTATACTACAGCAGAAGTATATTATATAGTCTATATAGAGTGTAGTAAAGCTCTATAAACTTCCTTTTTTACTTGAAGCTATTTAGTATATAATATATAATAAGAGGGTTATTCGGTCTGTATATAGTATTCAGGAATATATTTATAATATTAAACTAGTAGATCTTAAGGTTAAATTACATTATAATTACTATTACTATTCTAAAGGTGTGTGTAGTGAGAGTTATGGTATATATTTATTTGAGAGGGTGCTTCTCTTAGAGGTTACCTTATATATAGATTCTAGCTTTATAGCGTTTAAGATAACTATTCTGGTTAAGTTTATATATAAATATCTATTTTAGAGGGATAGGTTTTAATTTTACCTTACACTTAGTAATTATTTTCTAGATATTTATCTCTATAAGCTTATTGATTTTAGTAATAGTTACTTTAATAAAAGTAGAGTGAAGTAATTCTAGTAAGTATTTAATATCTTAGTAGGTTTTAGGAAGCTTTAAAAGCTGGTTAATATAGATTTTACTGACTGATGTAGTAGAGATTTATATTTACTTTACTTAGTTAATTAATATAAAGATAAAGTAATAGAAGGTATAGTGTCTTTAGTCTGCCTCTTTGAGGATCTTCTCCCGATTAGGTATAAAGGTATTAAAGAAAGTATCCTAATTATATTCTATCTGGAGGAATGTAAAATACACTCTAAAGTATAATAATTACCTTAGTGGCGTTTATGAGGGTTAGCCTAAGTTTTTATAATTATATATTTATTCTAACTTCTTTCTAGTAATACTTTCTTCTCTATTACCTAAATATAGCTATATTAGATAAGTAGGAGAGATATAATTAGTAAGTAATATATAAGGACCTTCTATATTCAGGATTTATAGAGAGAGTATATCTATTTAAATATAAATCTTATTAAGAATTATGTCTTTAGTTAGGTTTAATTTAGAGTTAGTATTTTGAGACTTCCCTCACTCTTTATTATCCCCTTTAGGGGATAACTCTAATAAGGGGTCTAGAGTTACCTATAGAGATATAGAGTCTGGAGTTACCTTAGGGGTTAGTAGCTACCCTCTTTATATATTATTACTCCTCTTTAAGAATATAGATTTAGAAGGTTATATAAGTAACACTTTATTATTTAAAACTAATATAATATTTTTTTTTATCTATATCCCTAGAATCTCTAACTTTAGGGATACTTTAGAAAGTGACTCTTATATCTTCTCTGTAATTTTATAAATTTAGTTACTTTAAATTACTTTAATAATATTGTCCTTTTAGTAGAATATTCTCTTATTGAATAATATATTTTATATAGTAATAACTTATTAAGTTGAGGGGATCCAGACCTTATAGAGGTTATGGAAGTTTATAATATATCCTACTAGGTATCTAATATACTTTTAAAGTTTAATTTTAAAGTTTTATCTATTTTTATTTACTTTATATTCTTTCTTAAGAAAATATATTCTATATCTATATATATAGATCCCTCTCTATTAAGGATAAAGGTTACATAGAAGGTTTAACTTATAAGTGGAATTATATTATTTAATATAGTTTTATAATTAGTCTTATTTAATCTAGATTAGAAAAAACTATAATTAGTATTAGAGTGGATTTATATTATAGAGATAAGTTACTATAATAATAGTTTCACTCTAAAATAAAGTTAGGAAGCTTAATATATTAAGTATCTTAAGAGTCTTAATAATAAGCTCTTTACTAGCTTTCTTAATACTGCTATTTAGCTTCTTAATATATAAGGGAGTTAGTTTAATATTAATACCCTATTCTGATACTTATATCTAGTATCCTGTGAGGCTATTAACTGTAATTACGCCTCACTCGATATTTTATCTAATCTTATATAGTATAAAGCTATATTATCTTCAGACTTAATATTTAAATATCTAGAGGACTGTAAAGATATTAAAATACTATTTTAAAATATATAGAAAAGTGAAGAGTTACTTTATATACTTGTTTTTAATAATAAGGAGCTATTTACTTCTATCTAATACTTCTAGGTAGTTAAAGAGGTTCTAGAAGATCCTATAAAATAGTTATATAGTTTTATTTTTAGAGGTTTAATATAATATAACTAAGTTTATATATATAACTATACAATCCTCATATTTGAGGGTAGGGATATTTCAGATCTTTACCTCCCAAATATTAAAAACTAACTTCTTAAGTATTTATAGTCTTAAGTATCCTAAACGAAGATACTATATTATAGTGTTATCTGCTCTCACTCGTTATATATCCTGAGATTGCTTAGTGTAGATAAGAATAAGGATATAGGGATTTATAATAATATTATTATTTAAGGTAAGTAGATTAGGAAAAATATAGGAGGAATAAGGCTTAAATTCTATAAAAGTAATATTAGCTTTCTTTACTAACTAAGCTATCTGAATACTCTTATCTGGAAGTCTAAAATAAAGAGTATTATTATAGTCTGAATACTAAAATCTAGATTTCCTAAGAAGGCTCTCTAAGATAATATTTATATAAAAGTTCTTAATATAGGTAATATTCTTTAGAGTAATATCGTTATTTCCCTTTATATTATTAAGAATATTATAAAAAATGCTTATATTACAGACTATAATTAAGTATAAGGAGGCTCTAGCTTTAACTTATTCTAATATATTATAAGTCATTAAGTTCCTTTTGAGGTATAAGAAGTTATTTACTAAGTGAAAAATTTCGTAATTATTAAGTATAATATTACTAGAGATAATATTAGGATCCTAAATACAGGTTAAATAAACTACTTCAGGCTTAAGCTCAGAAGTAATTAAACTAGACTCTTTATTAAAAGTATATAAGTTATCCTCTATAATAGTAAATATAATAATATTATTAAGTATTATAACTATTAAAAAGTTATCACTAGATTATAATTTCTTTATCTTACCCTTAGATAATATATTTTTAAACTTACTATACTAACGTAAAGATATATTAAAGTTCCTTATAGTAAGCTATCCCTTACAGGCTACTTTAATGCAAACTTTAGTAAAAGCTAGAATATTAAACTTTTTTTAAATTTCTGCAGGTTTATCTTTACTAATAAGACTTCTTTCGCCTGTAAGAGTGAATTTAAAGTAAGTATAATTATTTAGTTACTAGTTATATATATATAATTATATAGGTAGGGGTTATCTAACTTACTTTATAAAAAGTTTTTATAAGCAGACTTATTATAAAACTTACTATTAGATTTATCTATAAAAGTTATATAAATACTATTAGATCTTCCTAAGTTACTAAGTTATTAATTATAAACTAAATTTTTAAGTATCTTAGAGTACTATAAAATACTTAAAACTATAACCTTAAAATAATCTTTTATTAGTATATCTTTAAGAATATAGTTAGCTTATTTTAGGGTGAGATAATACCTTACTACCTCCAGGAAGTCTCATAAGGTGAGAAAGCTCTAAACCTCTAGAAATTAAGTAATATAACCCTGAGGAGGATACTTAAGAATTTCCTTATCTAGATATTAGAATTATAAAATATCCTTACTTTCGTAAGGATATTTCTATACTCCCTTTACACTACTATAAGATAACTAGCTGAATTTAGAGTGTAATACCACTTTAGTATACAGACTAGAGATTAAATAGAAATATTATTAGTAGTTAGAAGTTTTTACTTTGTGAGAATTAGGATATCTATTATAACTATATTATTAATCCACTTAAAGAGTATATTATATATTTTTTCTTATTGGGAGTATTTTAACTTACAGGAAGTATATAATATAATATAATTTATATAGAGTTTATAAAAGCCTGTAGATTTCTTATTTAAAAATATAGGAGGCGTCAGAAGTATTAGAAATATTAGAATACTAGGGGGAGTTAGGTTATTATCTATATTAGTTAGAAATACTTATTAAACCTTATCTTCCTTATCCTCTCTCAAAATAATAGCTACTTTAGGGATTAGAAAGTTAATATAGATAAGGTTATATATTTATAATTCAGTATAGTATATTTTAACTTATCTACTATTCTCCTTATAAAAATAGAAGTTAAGTAAAAGAATTTTATTAATCTTACTTAGGGAGGAAGGTAATATAGAGAGTATCTCTAGATTAATATACTTCTAGAGGTCTTTAGTCTTAACTTTAACTATAAAGATAATATACTAAGTAGGAAAGTCTCTATAATTATTAAGTTTAATTAAGATAGTAAGTTTCAATAAGGATATTATAGTAAAGGTAAATAAGTAATATAATAATAGAAATCTTAATAGAGAGAAAGAAAAAACTAGAAGTAGATATATATAGGTAATAGAGATGTTTATATTATACTCAGAGGACTAAGGATATTAGAAAAGCTAGGCTTATAACTATTATAAAGGAGTCACTAGGTATATATGCAATCTAAGAGAATAAAATAGCTTATTTCTTTTAAGTCTGAATATAATATAAGGGCCTTTATTTAAAGAGGGTAAAACTTATACGTCGGATAAATGTTAGGCTGACGGATTAATATCAGTATGGAGCGTAGGGGGCGCATGGAGCATTATAGCCACGCGAGGCTACATCACTATAGTGAAGCCTTCACGATATATTTCTAAAAGTTAAACTTTAGCTTAACTTTTACTTTTTTAGTAGTTTAATATTATAAAATTTAATATAAAGTTATAAACTATAAAGCTAGCCTCTAAGTTAGGTAAATTATTAAATACTAATTTAAATAGATTACTATTAATATCTTTTTATAATATTAATTAAGAAGAGTCTAGTAATATAATTTCTAACTGAAAATATCTATTTATTATATAGATAATACTATTTAAAGTATTAATAGTAGTTTTAAAGTTAATTTCAACTTTCTATAGATTAAGAGTAGAGTTAGTTATTTAATCTAATTATTATCTTTTAAATTTTAAGATATTAGATTAAAATAGTTAATTCCCTTTTAGTAATTAAACTTATAACTATTAACTATAATACAGTATAATCTATAATTTATAAGTAATATAGGTTTACCAGGATCCCTAGTTAGTCACGAAGCCACATAGCTATACCAGTTTCGGGTAGTTTAGCGTATAACTAATAGCTATAACCTACAGATTAACATACAGCAAAATAATAAGACAGTCTAAACTAAGTTAAATTAATTTAAGGATTCAGGATAGACTTTATAGATCATATTATAGTGAGGATACTGTTAGCAGTTAGTAAGTAACTATAAGTAAATATACTATACTAAGACTACTAAATTGAAAGAGGTAACTGAAAACTCAGTATCATTACTATAGTATTACATTTGAAGCTGTAGGCTAACACTATCACTACAGATAAAATTATAAATATCTAAGATATTTCTTAAGTATACAGAAAAAAGCGTAATTACAGAATAATTAATATAAGAAAAAAGTATCCTAGAGAATATAGAAGCGACAGACAGACAAATAATATTAGTCTAAATTACTTATTTTAACAGCTACAGTAAGGTAAATAAACTCCTAGTAAAGAATTCTATATCTTTAGTTATTCTCTATAGTAGGAACTTCAAAACTAAAAAAATATACTAACTTAAGAAGCTATACTTATCTTAACGATAAATAGATATATCTTAACTCAGACAGAACTTAAACCTGCAACCCTCTATACTAGAAATAGAAATGCTACTATTACGCCACTAAGCTAGTTATAGATAATATCTAAAAGCCTATCTATATAGTCTATTATAGAGATAGTGGGTAGACTATTTACTACATATCTAATAGCTAGCTTCTTCTAAGTATAGTAAACACTTATAGTAAGTATAAAGTAATTTAGATAAAACTAATCTCAGTTTAGAGTTATCCTTAATTGAAAAAAGGGAGTACTTAATAACCACTAAATATATATTCTCACTAAAAGTATATTCTATTAATTTCCTAGCTAACTTTATTAATTTAAAACTTAGGATAAAGTAGAGTCTGAGTCTGTTAAGAATACTAAAATGACCCAGATTATAGTATATACCTCCAGTATTATCTATCTCTACCTCTTCCTCAGTAGTAAATTTTAATATATATTACTTATTTAATCTATATAACTTTTTCTCTTTAACTTCAACCTCACCTTATCTCACTTTACCTCACTATCACCCATATATCCTCCTCCCCTTTTATCTACTAATAAGGATAGCTTTTTATACTATAAGCTGGATCCTAATAATAGCTACAGTTATATAAGACGCTAGTATTAATATTATCCTTAAGGTAGACTAGCCTACAGGATATACTATCTCCAGTACTATTTAGGATATCTTAACCTGCAGCAACTACTCTAGAGGTATTAAAGTGAGGCTTTCTAATAGTCGCGTGGGATATATGTAGTTATATACTGGAGCTCAGCAGGCTACTATATCTACTCCTTCAGAAACACTTATATTAGCTAGTAGATAGCTAGTATATACAGAAGAATAACTATTATAATGCTATTAGGGTTAACAGAATAAGTAAGAAATAGAGATATCTTCAGTATAAGTTAGGCTTAAAGCTTATATTTAACCTATAAAATAGAAAGGCAGTTGTAGTAGAACTACTACTGTAATAAGTGGTAATAGTAATAAAGTCACACTGAAGCAGCCAGCTGAGACCTTTATATACTCTATCTATAGTAACTTTAAAAGTAATACTGCTGCTATTAAGCACTATATAGCATTTCACTTCAACTAAAAAGTCTCTTAGACTATAAGTAATATATTACTTATTAGTAACTCTACCTATAACATTCACCTATAATATATAATAACAATAAGGATAGAATTTACAAATATAGTTAGTACTTATTCAGAGTCACGACTCTCTATACGCTATACTACAGCATCACCTATAACCTATACCAGAATCTAGCTATCTTTCAGTCTATTATATTCTTATAGTCTTCCAGCTGCAGCTTAACCTAATTAACTATATCCGCCATATTATTCGCATCACTACTACTCTATATCACTTTTACGCTACTAACGGCATCCACACTGCTAGCACTACCCTTAAAACCTTCCTCCCTAGTATGCTTCACATTCAGCCACTACAGGTAGAACTACAACCCCAGCATAAGGACGACAACAAGCAAGTAGCAAATTATAATAATACAGAATACTATACTATAATACAACTTTTCAGATACCTTAAAAAACTGCAGCCTGGTAATATTACCTATATAGTATATAAGGAATAGTATTACTAATATAGTTATCTTCTTAGTGATACTATAATAGTTTACCTGTATAAGTAATATAGTTAGCAGTATTGCTGCCAGTCCTGGCGTCAGTAGAAAGTAGGTAAATAGCTACTTACTACTACTTACATACTCACGTAAGTAGATAATAGTAGCATCTATAATATATAGCAGCATAACTAGTATAATAAGGATATAGTTTATCTTGCAGAAGCAGCTAGTAAGGTAGCTTATCCCTATAATAATATCTGCTGAAAGTATCAAGTAGGAGATATTAATAAGTATTAACTGCAGGCTTATAAAGCTAAAGGACTTAATAATAAGGTTAGTAAAATTCTGTATGCTACTATTAGGGATCTACATAATAAGTTCCAGTATAAAGATAAACCACATTTTCAGATTAGTGAGACACTTACACACCTGGTTCCACCTCTAGTGTATCTTCTTAATGTATCTAGTGCCCGCAATAATGACGTAGTCGCCAGTATACTGGCGCTCCTGGGCGTTTAGGAAGTATACAGTAGAAATAGTGTCAGGTAGCTAGACAAGTAGTATAAAAACCCAGAGAAAGGTCAGTATACTAAAGATAATATATATATAGCACTAAAGCCTAACGATAGTATCCTTAATATAGCTAACACTAAAAGCTAGTAGTGAGGCAATAAGGCTACTAATAGAGTTACTAGTAAACTAGATACTAATACAGATAGGAATCTCATTATAAGTATACTATATTAACGTCAGGAATATAAAGGTAGACATAATAGTAATTTTAGTAACACTCAGGAGGAAGTAAATAGTAAGGAGGCTGCTATAATTACAGTAGACGGCAGTAAAGATAACAACAGTACCCCAGAAAAGTATATTAGCTATTATATACTTAGCTACAGGTAGGTAGGTAATAAAGATAGTTATTAGATATATCTAGATAAAGTAGCTAAAATAGAAGATACTTAACATCCAGCTATAATCTTAGCCTTATAGATACTTAATATAGGCGTCAGTTAGATACTATCGTCTATAGATATATATAGATATATAAACTAAAGAGAACTTACTATATCTTTTCTTAATCTGAAGATAGATATACTAGAGAGGATTATCTTATCTATAAAGTTAAATATATATATAATAAACAGCAGCAGGATAAGGATCCTATTAATCTTCCACACAATATACTTCACTATAGCAGTATTAATATACTATAGCTGCGGATAATATTGTTACTACTATTACGTTATACTATCTAGCGTTACAGTCGTATCCTATAAGATTATTATCAGTAAGCTTATATTAACTAGCAGTCTCGTCTATTCATCTACGCTGGAGTCGAACCTTAATAGCTCTACACTACCACTATTATCGCTATTATAAAGTTAGGATATAGCTGTATTTTTAAACAGGCTAACTATTATATATAGATACTACAGATAAATAGGAATAAAACCTAGTTTGCAGGATTACTTCCTGCGGGAAGAATAGTAAAGGAAACTACTATACAGACTTAACTCAGGAGATACTTACTTATCTGCCAATCACAACTCCAACTAGACTTCCAGCCACCAGCATCACATCGCTCGTATACAGAAGAAAAGCTAAATAGTCTGATAAGACGCACCACTAGACTCTGCCAAACAGAGAGCAAGATATAAGACTCATACAGTCTTTCATCCCACTCATCAGTAAAGATCTGATAGAGGGATAGAGTAGATAGCATGTGAGGTGTAGATTAAGCTTAGAAATTACCTATAGGTACCCAGCTAGATAATAGCCTATACAGCCTATAGGTAATAGTAGGTACCTATTAGGCCTATAGGTAATAAATAAGTATAAGTAAAAAAAAGGATACTACCTATAGGTAATATTAAGTTACCTATAATTACTTATTATATATAATAGATAATTATAAGTAATCTAAAATTACCTATAAATATACTTTTAATAAAAGAAAAAAATAGAAGAAATATATAAAATAATAAATATAAAAAGATAGTAATAATTATTATAATCTAACTAGAGATAGATATAAATAATTACTATAAAAGTTACTAGTTAGTAATTTTTATAGTTATAGTTTTCTTTCTTTTCCCTAGCTTTTAACCTTAAAAACTCTTAATATTACTTTAGTAAGATTATTTAGAGGAAGATTCTACTATATAATCTTATAATAAAGTATTTTTAAGGTTCAGAAGAGGGGGGAGATCTAGAAGAGGAAGAAAGTTCCTCTTAGAATCTTAAATACTAAACTCTTTATTATTATTTTAGCTATTATCTTTATCTATTTCTCTATCAGAAGAATTATTAACTATATCCTTATTAATAATCTCCTTAGGGAGAATCTTAATTAAGAAGCTAGTAAGTAACTAATAAGTCTGAAGGTAATTCTTTATTTTTATTTTATTTAAAAGAAAGTTATAATTAAAAGTAGTATAAATTATATATTAATATTCTTTAGTTATAATAATAATTTTATCCTCTTTATTAGGTATCTCTTCTAACTGAAAGTAAGATAGTTAGATTTTTTTTAACTACTTAATCTTAATAGTAAGAAGCTTAAAGATTATCTCAGCTGAGAAATTAAATTAGAAACAATTATAAATATTATATACTAAACTAAATAAATATTTAAGAGGAATAAATATAATTTAAATATAAAGATAATCTGCAGCTATAATATAAATATCCTTAAACTTAGGATATTTATAATTAAAGTTTATCTAAAAAGCTTAAGCTATTTCACTAGTAAGTATAATTAAAGAATATATTAAGAATATTTTCAGAATTAAATAAGTTAGATAAATATATTTATATTAAAATATTTATTATAAATATCCTAAGTTTACTATATTCTTAATTAAGTATCCTAAAAATAATTAGTATAGTTAATTACTATAATTAATTACTATAAATACTTTTTTTATTAAACTACTAGATAATATTACTTATATAAAACTAAATAAACTTTATAGTAAAATACTATTAGTCTACTAGATAATCTATTAGGTTTTTAAATAGTACTAATTTATATAGATTCTGATGAAATTTTATTTAACTTATTATTAAAGGATTTTAATATCTATAAAAATTTCAAGAGTTTAGCTAAAGTTAAATTAAATATTCTATATCTGAAAGACTAAAATACTAGCTATTAGAGTTAAGAGAGTAGTAATATTATAAACCTAGAAAGAATCTAATCTAAAAAATATATTAATATACTTATTAAACTTATTCTAACTATTTAAAGTTATATTAGTAATTATAAATATCTAAGTATAATTATTATAGTTAGTTTTCTCTTTTAGAGTAGTAATATATATCTGTAAATATAGTAAAATAATCTGAAGGAAGGTAAAAATATACTTAAGAGTGATATTCTATATATAACTAATAAGATTAGTAAATAGAATAAAACACTTTATAATATTAAGTAAGATATTTAAAATTTTCTATTCTATACTTAAAATTATATTTTCCTAGTTTTCTTTTTACTTCTGGAATTATATATTAATAGTTTACTAGAAGAGTCTAATTTAGATATATATAATAATTATTAAGTTCTATTAAGTATAAATAGCTTATAGAAGTCTTAAAAGTTTTTCTTATAGTTAAATAAGTTCTTAAATTTTTTTAAACTCTTAGGATTTAAAAACCGAAAACTTAAGAAAGATAGTAAGTTATTTAATTTATTATTTATTAACTTAATATTACTATAAATAATTATTATAAATAATTTTACCTTATAAATAACTATATTTATATAATTCTTATTTTATAAAATTACTTAGTTAAGTTACTTTTATAATTTATAATTAGTAAGATTAGTAACTTATTAGTTATTATACTTTAAAATATTTTCTTTATCCTATTAATTTTAATTCTAATCTTTAAAATCTAAAGAGTTTTTATAATAGAATATTAGTATTTTAAATAATTGTAATAGATAATTACTTATATATTATTATACTTACTATCTATATCTTTTAGTTTAATATTAAGTATTTTATTCTTAGAAACTCTAGATTAAGATATTTTAACTATATAGTATATCTTATAGATAATAAAATTAAAAATATAAGTAAGATATCTAATATAGTAGATATTAGGAATTATAATCTTAAAGTAATAATTATATTTTTTAGTAAGAAGTTTAAGGTTAAAAGATAAAGTATTATGTACTGAAATTATTTAAAAATATAACTATTAATTAGTTCTCTCTTAAAAGTATGAAAAAAGCTAGATTATTATTTTAGCTTACTATATCTAAATATACCCTCTAGATAGATTAGTAGTATTAATAATAACTTATTATAAATTCTAGTCTTTATTAATAAAATAATAGAGAACCTTAAGGAGAGAATATTTAAGATTAGAAGTATTCTAGATATTAATTATAAGTAAGATTCTTTTATTTTTAGGAAGTAAACTGAGAAATAATAACTAAATTTTTAGGGTCTCAGCTGATAGCTATTTAGATAATATTAGTTAGTTTAATAGATTATAGCTAGATTATAGAAGTTAGTAAAACTACTTAAAGAAGTAATTATAAATAATATTTAATAATAAATTAGCTTCTATTACTAGGTGGATAAAAGCTTATTATAAAGTATCTATATAATTACTAGATAAAGTTTAAATTTAATTACTATAAATAATTACTATAAATACTAAAAGGAGTTACTTATAATTACTCTACTAATAAGTAAATTATCTAACTAGGTTTAATTATATAGCTTTAGAGTATAAATCTTGAAATATTTTAATATAATATTTATATTACTTAATTTAATATAAAGATAGATTAGTATTTTATAATATTACTTATATAATATTACTAGTTACTTAGTAGTTTAAGAGAATATATAATTAAATTTATTCTAAATTAGTATTTTAATATTAAACTAGAATATTTCTACTTAGTTAAGATATTCCTTAAGGGATTCCTTACTTTATAGTAAATATTAACTATCTATAACTTAAGATTTATATTATTAGAGAGTTTACTAAAGAATATTAAACTAGCTGAGGAAGTTTACTATAAGAATAATAAAGTTATAGTGAATATAAAAATTAGTAGTATATAGAGGATCTAAACTATCTTCCAGGTTAGTATTAAATAGAGGTTATAATATCTTAGAAATAGTAGAGATAGTTTTTTAATATTCTATTAAAATTATAAAATAGTAATTACTATAATATTTATATTAACTAACTTAAATATAGAATATAAGATATAAATTAGATTTTATAGTATTATAAAGTTATATTTAATAATTATCTATAATTAGATATTTTACTATAAGTTTTATATTTATTATATTATAACTTCTATAAAAAAAACTTATTTTAATAATTATTAAATTTATTTTTATACTTATATTTATTATTATTATTAAATTAGTATTATACCTCTAGAAATTCTATTATTACTCCCAGTAGAAGTTAGAGATATATTAATATCTAGATATATAAATATCTATTTATCTAGTTAGATTACTCCCTCTAGCTCCAAACTTCCTCCCTTCAGATAAAAGTTAAATATAAACTAAATTGGGTTTACTATAAAAGTAACTATATAGATAAATTTAGAGTATCTATTAAAACTACTAGATAAACTAAAAATAGCCTATAAGAAGCTAGTAATTATTATATTACCTAAGAAGAAAAAATAATAGTATCTAGGAGGTAAGAATATTTAGTTACTATTATATTAATTTTATCTAATAAATTAGTTTATATTCTATATGAAATTAAGAAACTTTAAAAAATAACTAACCGCCTTATTCTCAAAATATTATTTAGGTAACTTATATATAAGATTATATAGTTTCTACTAAATTATACTTAAAAGGAGTTTAAAATCTAATTTACTATATTTTATATATTATAAGAAGTTACTAAAAATTACTTTACTATATTATTCCTAAGTAAGTATATTTTTAAGGAAATTAAATATTTATTAATTTATCTAGATATAAATCTCTATATAATTTATATAAAATAAGTTACTTTACTGAAGAAGGATTTGAATTTATTAAAAGAATTATTAAAGTAAATTTAGAGTTTTTAGTTTAATTAAAAATTAAGATTTCTGCTAATTATTATAATTAATTACTATAAAATAATTATTCCTAATTTATTTTCTCTATTTTATCTCTTTTATAATCTCTTTAATAAAAGTAAAATTTAGTTTAGCTATTAAGTTTTAGGTTTCCTACTAATACTTATTCTAAGATATAGAGAATATTTAAGATAGAATTTAGAGGTATAGATAGAGTGGAATATACTCTATATTTCCCTTAAAGTTTTTCTCTATCTTTTTAGTAAATTAGTTAATCTTAATAAGATTAATATTCTATTATAAGGAAGTAGAGCTAGAAAGGATAATCTAATCTAACTTCAGCTTACTATTATAAACTTTTCAAACTATATCTAGAAGAGTAAGTTTATAGTTAATAATATAATAGTAGCTATAAGTTATATAGAGGTAACTAGGAATATTAAGAGCAGAATAGTACTTAAACTTCAAAAACCTAAAATAATTAGTAAATATTCTATAATATTTTAATATTACTTACTTCTTTACCTTATAGTTTAAAAATAGAGACTTTACTAGTATACTAATAGTCTTTTAGTATTTTATAAGTATATAGTAAAGTAGAAACTCTTCTTTTATAAGGAGTACTAAGTTATTAACTTATCTATTCTTTATAAAGCTTTTTTTGATAATTTCTGATGTAACACTAGGGTGGTTATACTAAAGTTAAAGTTTTGCGTAAAGCTACTTAAATACTGTAAGTTAGGCTTTTTGGAAATACTAAAACTTCCTATTTTTATTTAACTATAATTTATTAGTATTTATAGTAATTAATTATAGTAATTAGTTAGTATTTACTTACTTATATTACTTTATTATCTTCTGGGTCTTATATTTAATACTCTGGATTTGTTTAGCTTATTAGTTAGTCTTATAGTTATTATAGGTATCTATATTAATAAGAGTCTCTTCTATCTATGTTAATAGGTTTCTAAACTTAATATCTTCCTAGGTGTTATTATTATTATTAAAACTAATTAGT
>MASP02000813.1:0-53089 GCA_001693025.2 Colletotrichum lindemuthianum | reverse complement strand
AAGATAGATAAGATTCCTATAATATTAAGTCTAGATTAACTTAATAAATTAATATCTAACTATAGTATATAATAGATATTTCTTAAAAGATATTTAATATTATTCAGAGTGATCTTTAAGTTACCTTTTATAGTTAGAATAATCTCTTTAGTATTACCCTACTTAATAAGTTTAATAACTTTTATTTTATTAACTAAAAGAAAGTAATCTTTTACTATATAAATAGTAGTATCAGTATTAATAAAGAAAGAAATAGTATTAATCTTATTATCAAAACTCCCAGTTTCTTAAATCTTTTCAGAAATCAAAGAACCTAAAATCTTATTAGTATAAGATTTTAAAAGAAGTTAGGTAAGAGTTACATTTTTAAACTTAATATCCTCTTTACTCTCTTCCTTATCTTCTTTAATAATAGTTAAATTAAGTTATATAAGATCTTCAGTTATAGAACTAGAAATCACTTTAATATTATTTTTATCTATTAAAAGAATATTCACTCTTTCAGAATTATTATTATTCTTATCCTTTTTCTCCTTTTTCTTTTTCTTATTAATAGAAGTAGAAAAAGAAGAGCTTTTGTTTTTTATAGCTTTTATCCAGCTAGGGGCTTTTTCAGGATAAAGATTAAAATAATTCTCTTTAGTGTAATTAGTTTTTTTATAGTAATTACAGAAAATACCCTTCTGTTTCTTCTAGAGTTTTTTACTCTTATTAGAAAACTACTTAGTAATCTTATTCTTAAAACCTTTCTTAATTATAAAATTAACTAAAGAAATATATATTTTTCTTCTAAATTTATCTAACAAATTAGAGAATAAAGAATCTAACTTATAAGAATCTTTATTAGATCTAAAACTTTAAGTAATAATAATAATAAAACCTTTATAACTCTTATTAAAACTATTCAGAATATAGGTAATAACTATTTAATTTAGTAGTTTAATTTTATCATAAGATAGATTATTAATAAGTTTCTTTATCTTATTAAAATATTCTTCTATAGACTTAAAATTACTAAGAGTAATATTAAAAAGTTTTTTATAAGTAAGAAACTTATTTAAAAAACTAGTAAACTTATAAAGATTTTTTAAATAATTAAATATATTATATATATCAGTATTATTCTTAATAACCCTTAAAAAGCTATCCTCACAGTATAACTATATATAACTGAAAGCCTTATAATATTTATTAGAATTACTCTCAGAAATAAGTTTAGTTAAATCTACAAATATATATTTACTAATAAGTAAAACTTTCATTCAGATAGACTAAACCCTATAATTCTGAGTCCCTTTTAACTTAGGGATAAAATAGAATTTAGTATCTCCTATAATCTTCAAAAATAACTTAAATATATAAAATAGTTATTTAATAAAGAATTAATCTAGATTCTAATATAGAATTAAGATACCTATAGACTAACTGCAGTAAGATATTATTAATCAGTAAGGTTAATAGATAATTAGCCTAACAGTTAATCTAATAGATTAATATAAAAACTATAACTAATAGAGGTTTAGAGTTTAAATCTCATAAAAGACTAATTTTATTAATAGTTAGTAACTATATAACCTAGTTTATAACAGTCTTAGTAAACTAAAAGAAATTTCTAATTTATAAAGATCTTAGTAAACCTATAGTATTCTAGTTTATAGAAGATCTTAGAGAACCTAGAGAGCTAGTTTATAGAAAATCTTAGTAGATCTAAAAGCTAGTTTATAGAAAATCTTAATAGACCTAAAAGTTAGTTTATAGAAGGTCTTAATAAACCTAAATATAAAAGATCTCAGCCTCTACTACTTAACTATCTCTTTCCCTAGCCTAACAGTAAACTTACTATCCTAACTAATATAATCTTCTTATAGATTTATCTAGTATCAAAATAATTAATTAATATAAAAGTTCAGTTAGTTATTAGCTATAAGAGAAAAAGAAATAAACTATAAAACTTTATAGATATAGTTAAGAGAGATTTTTCAGAGATAGATAAATAAAAAGTAACTTAAAGTTAGTTAGTATAATCTTTAGTATAATCTAAATAGATATTAGTAGAGATATAGATATTAGTATTAATAAGAGATAAAGATCAGTAAATAAGAAAGTAGTAAAAATATATAAACTAGACTTATAACTTATTAAACTAGTATAGAAAACTAGTAAATAGATTAAGGGAAATTAATACTCAATAAATTACTAAAGAATAGGGAATTCAGAATAATATCTGAAAACAGTACTAATATTAGTATAAATAGTGATAAAGATAGGAAGTTCTAATTCCACTAAAGGTAAGTGGGAACTTCTAGGGATATCTATCAAAATAGAGTTTATTTTCAGAAAAGTTAACCTTACATGTAACAGATAAACGGAAGCCGTTTACGCACAGGCTACTATATAATCCATTCATCAAATTTTCTGATATTAAAGTTCAACTAATTTAGAGTATAATTTATATAGGCTATATAGCCTAAACTCTAATAATTGATTTACTAGAATAAATAGAAAACATAAGGTTATGAAAGTAAAGTAGAATACTCAACCCTTATTTACCTAATATAGGGTATTTGGAATAAAAAGAGTAATAGCAAAATAGCTATAACTCTAACAGATATAGTTAGTAGTAATTAGATCTCTTAGGATATTTATAGTATATATAATATTAAAGTGGAAGAATATAAGAATATAAGATATAAGTTTAAACTTAATATAGAAGAACTTATCAGTTATTTATTATCAAAAAGTTAATATAAAGTGAATATACTAACTACTATAGCTATAAGAAGTTTAACTTTAGATTAACTAGAGGTTAACTTTAGCAATAGCCAGCAGAGTATTAAGATTAAATACAAAATACAATACAAATACAAAATATAAATACAAAATACAAATACAAAATACAAATACAAATACATATACAAAATACAAATACAAATACATATACATTACATGTACTTGTAATGTATTTGTATTTTTCAAAAATACATATATTTGTAATAAAAATACAAATACATGTATTTATATTTGTATTTTTTGTAATTAAATACAAATTACATTTATATTTTAAATTAATTAATATAATATGTTTTTATTAAGTATAAATATTATATAGATAGTTTGCATTATTTAATTAAACTTTAATATGATACTTTTGATAGTAGTAAGTTACTATAAATTACTAGAATATTCTATAATATATTATATATAGTAAATATATTATAATATAAATATATATATTAGTATATCATTAGAAAGTATTTTCACTATGCTACTTAATATATAAGAGAAGGTTTGATATAAATATAATATCTAGATTTTAATAAAGTAATATATTACTACTATAATAGATATAAACTTAAAGGCTCTATATAAAATATTACTACTAATTTGTATTATTATTTAACTTTAAGAATATTTATAATATTATAGAAATTAGCTATAAGTAAAAGATATTTAGTTTTAGAATATAAGATTTTAACTATATAAAAAACGAATTTGAGGCTTATAAAATATATAAAATTTGTAATTTGTATTTAAATACAAAAAATACAAAAATATTACATATATTTGTATTTATAATATATTTCTTTTTCAAAAAATACAAATACAAATACATGTATTTGTATTTTTTGTAATTGTGGAGAAAATACAAATACATATATTTGTATTTGTTGTATTTGTATTTTTGAAATACTCTGATAGTGGGTAGCATAGAAAAACTAAAGTTATACTTCAGAACCTAATATATCTACTAATAGTTATAGTAGAAAGTAAGCTATCAGCTTCTTCTATCTTATATATATACTTAACTAGAAAAAATTAGTTATGTATATATAATTCTCTTAATTTACTAAAAGCCTATATTAATACTTTATAGATATTCTTTCCTATTATAGGTAATGTTTTCCCAGATATTTATACTACTTACTAGGTAATATCTTATGTCTTAGTTATTATATATACTAGCTACTTCTTTAAAGGATGCCACTATATATAAACCCAACAGGTCTAGTATCCTCTGTCTACCAATCTGCTAAGAATGTGAAGTTGTTATCAACAGCAACAAACTACACTTACCTAAGCTACTCCTGCCAGCTCCTAAGCTTGCCTTCGCCCAACACATCTTATCGTCCCTATAACACAACCAACCGCTTTAACATTGCAGTACGAGAACTCGCATGGATAGCTCGTTATTTGCCTTGCTTTTATCGAAACTATGTCTACGAAGTATGCACTCGTATCGTTGCCCCTTGGCATCTTCGACACGGGCGACAAGGAGGATGCCGTTGCCGCCTTGAGCGGCGTCATTCCCCCCGAAAATGCCAGCGTGCGGCCTTTTAGCATCCCCGACTTCAAGATCGGTACCTTGGACGCCTTGGTTCAGCAGGCAGATGACCTCGCCAAGCTTGAGTCGACGTGTCAATCTGTCGTCTCCAAGGTTGCCGATTCACTCAAGGCCATCCTCGATGGGGATGAGGACAAGATTGCACAACAGAAAATGGTTAATGACAGTAAGTCAGCCTGGCAAAGTCCTCTTCCTCTCAGAGACAATGTACCGCTGATGACCATCTTCCTGTAGAACCGACCGACCAATACGTTAACTCATTTTCGTGGAACAAGATTCGATACCGCGCCGACAAGAGCTTGACTGAGCTCGTCGACACTCTGCACAAGGTATGCCGTACATGCATCCATGGGACAAATGGTTGGGCGGACACTTTTCGCCGACCTGACAGCATTCCGCATCAACTGAGCGGACAGTGACTGCCAGGTCATAGTGGCTGACAGTGTTGGCCAGGAACTCATTACCACGGACAACGACCTGAAAAGCAAGTTCAACCAATACAACTCAGTCAAAACGAATCTTGCCACGCTGCACCGAAAACAGACGTAAGCTTCCCCAAAGAGGTTCTGGAGGACCTCGGTCGTTGACGTTTTAGTCAGAGGCAACCTGGCCACCAAGTCTCTCACCCCTGTTGTTGACCCCAACTTACTGATCAATGACTCTGAATATCTCGAGACGCACCTAATAGTGACGCCCAACAACGTCAAGAAAGATTTCTTGGGAAGCTACGAGACGTTGGCACCCATGGTCGTACCCCGCTCTGCCGTGCAAGTGGCCCAAGACGAGGAATTCACGCTGTATGCTGTTACGACATTTAAGAAACACAGTGTCGATTTCTTGCAAAAGTGTCGCGAGCAAAAATGGACGCCTCGTCAGTATAAGCACATTGAGGGAGGGAAGGAAGAAGAGCAGCGTGAACTGGATCGAGTGGTTCGCGAGGAACGAAAGACGTGGGGAGAAGCCCTTCGGATGGGAAGGACCGGCTGGAGCGAAAGCGTCATGATATGGCTCCACGTTCTCGCACTCCGTGTCTTCGTCGAGGCAGTCCTGAGATACGGACTTCCCTTGGACTACGTCAGCGTTCTCGTCAAGGTCTGCACCTGGACTCGGAGACCGGCAGCGGCTGTTTTGCTGACCATTCATGCAGACAAACTCGAAGCTTGCAAAGAAAACTAAAACAGCTTTGGACTCGAGTTACTCATTCCTGGGGGGCAATGCTTTTGGGAGAGACAAGCGGGGTAAAATCACCAAGGACGATGCGGCGTTGTCGTCCGAATTAGCGGCGGCTGGGCTGGGTGGCGAGGGCAATGAATACACTGCCTACGTGTTCTACGACTTCGAGTTTCCTTAGACAGAACAACACAAACGCAAGTCAGTCGACCAGAAGAGTCGTGACCATGTACGCCCGAAATGCCATCCTACGCACAAAATCATGCATCCTTCCCATCTTTTTGCCGAACATAGCTGCAATTCGTCATAGCTAGGCGCATTGTTGGTTAAGTATGAGGCATGACAAGGGCGTATTGAGCCGTCTAGTGTTTGGAGATCAAGCCTTCCTTGGACAGCCACTCTACGATTTGCGCAACGCATCTCTCGACGCTGGACTTGTCGGTGTGGATGCGGATTTCAGGGCTTAAAGGCTCTTCGTAGGGGGCCGAAATGCCGGTAAAGTCCTTTATCTCGCCCGACCTAGCCTTTTTGTACAATCCTTTGGGATCTCGTTGCTCCGCAACTTCAAGAGGAACGTCGACGAATACCTCGATGAAGGGGATGGCGTCCCTCTCCTGTGGGGTGACCTGATCGTGCAGCTCACGAGCAATCTGGCGATCGGCGCGGTAGGGTGAGATGAAGGACGTGATGGCAATGATGGACGAGTCGGCGAAGAGCTTTGCAACCTATACCGTCATGACGGTTCAGTCAGTTCTATGACGAGATGAGGCCGCTGGCATGGAAGATCAAGATCGGCTTACCTCAGCAATCCGACGAATATTTTCGTTGCGATCTTTCTCCGAAAACCCAAGATCCTTGTTGAGACCAAATCGAACATTATCACCGTCCAAACGGTAGGCAGCGAGGCCCAGGTGCAGAAGATGTTGTTCGAGGGCGGTGGCTACAGTGGATTTGCCAGAAGCGGAAAGACCGGTCAACCAGATAGTGAAACCACGCTGTTTGCGAAGTTCATTGCGCTCCTGGCGGGTCAAGGACGCATGCCACTTGATATTGCTGTCAGGTCAAGGTAAGCCAGTGAGCCGACGATGAAGTCAGAAGGGTGGAATGGCGAATTTAGATGATAGGGTATTGCGGGGTCTGTAATAAGTCCCTTGGAGACAACCAAAGCGGCGCACACGGCAAACTTACGTTGCCATCTTTGTTTTAATATTACCGAACGGTCTTGAAAGCTGTCAGGTGGCTCGGTAGTTCTTGAGCAGATTTGGAGCAGTGGAAAGAAGGTTAGGATTCTCCTGGCTACGCAAGGAGTAGAGATTTTATCCCAGCTGGTGTCACCGGGCTGCGGCTTTTGTCTCTGGACAGCCGTCCAGACAGCCATGTGGACAAGCCGACAGACATTGTGCTCCGTCGGAGACAAACAACATTTGCTTGGTAAGGTACCCAGCAGCTGAACGACTATTAGCTGTCAAGTGCCGAGGGCCTCCAGCGTGGAGCTTGCGCTGGCCCCGGTTGCCGCATTTTTCCAAGGCAGAAAGCGGGTGAGTTAAATCGGCCCACCCCACACTGGCCACTACCCCCAAGTGGCCACCCAATTCCCATACAAAGCCACTGATGTTAGATATTGTAATCTAAGCGAATATAAGAAACAGATATCTAGTGAAATTATTATAAGTATATATACCAGTAAATAGTATAAAAGTATTTTTAAAATTCTATATTATTTCTTTATAGATTATATTAAGTATTCACTTTAGTATTAATACGAATTATAGTATTAATATCTACTAGAATTTTAAAGTTTATTTATATATAAATATTAGTCTAACTATAATAAACTGGGAGAGGCTGATAGCTTACTCTTTATTATAACTATTTATAGATATATTACTCTCTAAAGTATAACTTCAGTCTTTCTATATCTACTAACTACTATAGTTAATCTTAAGTTAATCTAAAGTTAGTTTCCTTATTGCTATAGCAGCTAGTATATCTACCTTATATTAACTTTATTGCAGATAATAAATAACTAATAACTTCTTCTATATTAACCTTATACCCTCCCCTTACGCCCTTACGCCCCTATACTATCTATATGTATACTTCTTTAGTTACAGATAGCTATATAGATTTTGAAGAGGTTTCAATTTTATTATTAAGAAACGGAATAATAATAAATTATAGAACGCTTAGCTTTTACAGGCTTTTTATTTTATTCTATCTTTAAGAGATCTATCAAGATTCTTAAGTTAATAATCTTAGTAATTACGTTCAGCTCCATATATTAGGTTTCAACTTTATTAAGGTTTTTACTAAATAGATTATTACTATAAGATGTTTCTCTAGTATACAATTAAATATTATAACTAAAGATATAATCATTTATAATAATAAGTAATTTTATTACTATTTAAACTAATTATAAGCTAGTATTAATATAAATACTGTTACGAGATATATTACGTAGTTAGAATTATATATAGGTTGAAAAGCTTAGATACTACTATAGGTATAAAGTAAAAGTAACTAAACTATTATAAACTACTATATAGACTATTATTTTACTTTAATACTGGTAAAATAATAGTATTGAAGCTGATAATTCTTCTATTTCCTAGAAGTAATTTACCTAGATTTCTATAGTATTCTATTAGGAAATCTTCTGGAAATCTATTATGGAAGTCTGGAGAAATTCTAGAGAAATCCTATAGGAAAGTCTAGTAATTTCCCGGTTATTTCCAGCGGAAAATCTCTATTATTTCTATTAGAATTTCAAGCTTTCTATAGTGATTTATCAATACTATCTTATAGGTTACTATACTATAATTACATTAGGTAAATAGTTAGTATATATAATTCATATAACATATATAGCTATTTTATTTATATAGCTATATTGTTTATATAAACGTAATAATAATAATAGTAATAATAATAAATAGCTAGAATACTAGTTTATATTTATATAGTAAGACTATATATAGTGTATAGTACTTGTAACTAATAAACTAATACTAATTACTAGTTAATCTTTCTGTTACTACTATACTACAGATAGGTAAAATATATTATATCAGAAGAAGGAATTATAAAACTTTATAGGCAAGGTTTATATCGGGTATAATAATTATAATAGGTATTTATTATTTAGATACTTTGAATTTTCCCCACTTTAGAATCTTACTAGAAGCTTCTAAACTATATACCAACCTCTCAAGAAGACTAATACTAAGAAGTTTAAATTCACACCCTCACTTTAGTTAGATTAAAACCTTCCAGTCTAACTAGAATATATTCACTAATATAATAATAGTTATTTCAAAACTTATTACTATACTAAACTACTTAGGTACAAAAGCTTATAATATCTGTAGTTTTTTATAGATACCTTAACCTCACTTTACCTTAGAATCTTACTAGAAGACTCTAAACTATAAACTAAAACTTTTGTAGAGATTACTATTAAGAAACTTAAATTTATACTCTTACTTTAGTTAAATTGAAATACTTTATATAGTTTTACTAAGAAGTAAAATTAACACTCTAAGTATAACTAAATAGAGTATATTTAGTAAATATATTTAAGAGATCTATATACTCTTATAACCTCATAGCTATAAAACCTATATAGCCTCTCGAAAACCTCTAACTATCTCTCTCCATATAGTTTCGATAAATATCTTCTCCCAGAGCCATCAAAGCTCTATAAAGATATATAACCTTACTAATCTCTTAAGGTAAAGCCTATATGTAGTTTCACTAGAGGAAAGTATATTGTATATATTATAATATACAGTATACCGGTATGGAATTAAAGATATTAATTTCTATAGTATATAACCTATAGGCTATATATAAGTTAGATCTAGATATTCTAGGTAGTTAGTTAATAATTACCTTGTAGCTAGTAATAACTGGTAGCTAGTTATTACTTATAGTAGTAGTTTCTACTGCTAAGCAATATTATATGGATGGTATATTATAAAGCTTTTATAGCTTTATAGATAGTATATTATAAAGCTTTTATACCTTTATGGCTATTATATTACTAATATTAATAAACCTTCTTTTTATCTTATAACTATAATATACTATATTGCTATATATAGAAACAATTACTCATATGATTTATATTATTCAACTAAATAACTTTCTCCATTTTCTTCTTTTATTCGGAATTAGTAATATATTCCTCTATATAGATTATTATTTTAGTTATATTAATAAATCTTTCCAGAGTTTAATTCAAGAAGTGTTTCGTAAAAGTATTAGTAAGATTAGTCTTACTATTGATTTCCTATATTTTATTAAATTCCTAACATTCATATACTTACCTTAAAGTTACAATATTAATTATAAGTTTCTTCTTTTTTATAATACTAAATCTTACAAGAGATTTATTTAATAAGTATAAATAGTATGAGTAGTTATAAAAATAGAGCAACGTTTATAATAAGCTATAATGTTTTATGAAATATGAAGTAATAATGTATATAAAATCTATATTAGTAACTATAGTATAGATCTCTCAAGTAGGTATACACTTAGTTACCTTTTTACTTTTAGTTACAAAGCAATAAATTAGATTATATTACGTTATAAATTTATGTTTATTACTAGCTCTTCTCTTTCCCCAAATTACAATAAATTCTAATTAAGATCATAAATTAACGTTAGTAATAAAAAAGCTATTTCTAAACATATAGAGATAGATTTTGATAAGATTAGGAGAAATAAAAGTTCATTCTTAATCTAAATTTTCTACTTACTATATAATATACTTCTTCAGAATGATAATATTATCACTGAAGAATTATTATTATTATATTATATTTAGTTACTTTTACTTTATACCTATAGTGGTAATTAAGCTTTTTACCCTATATATAGTTCTAACTATATAATATACCTAGGAGTAGTATTTATACTAATACTAACTTATAACTAGTTTAAATAGTCATAATATTACCTGTTATTATAGATAATTATGTTGTCAGTTATAATATTTAACTCTATAGCAGAGAAAAACCTAATAATAATAATTAGTAAGAGCTTTAGTAAAGCTATAACTTAGTATATATAGCTGAAAGTAACTATTAATATTATAAAGTTAAGAATTTTTCATAAATCCCTTGAAGATAAAATAGCATAGAAAGCTTATAAAAGCTACGTATTCTATAAACTGTTACTTTTCTATATCTAAATTATCTTTAGTATTACTTTCATTATTAAATGAATATTTTCCTTAAATTTATATAGCTACTTATAACTAAGGGAATATAATAATAAATCCCAAATATTCTATTATAATCTATATAACTGAGAATTCTAATATCTTCTAGAGAACTTAAGTAATATTATAAATATTAATATTAATAAATAAACTCTAAGGAGGGGCTGATAGCTTGCTTTCTATTACGACTATTAGTGTATATATTACTTCCTGGAGTATACCTTTAGCCCTTCTACCTCCCTACTAACTACTATAGCCAGCCCTAAGTTAATTTAAGCTGAAAGTTCTTGCAGCTATAGTAGCTAGTATATCTACCCTATATTAATCTTTTTAATAATAAATAACCTATAGCTTCTTTTATATTAATCTTACATCCTTACGCTCTTATATTCTTATACTATATATAATTTAAATATCTCAAGAGATTTAATTACTGCTAACTATAGCTACTTTATTTAAACACTTATTATAACCGTAATATCCGTAACCTTAGTATTCTTACTATATTCTACTTAGTCCTAAGATATAACTTTATATTCCCAATATAAAGGTTTACCGCTATTAATATAAAAATGCTCTATTATTAATATAAGTTAACTTATGATTTTTGTATAAGTATAGTAGATGTTAACCTACTTTTATTAGTAAATAATTTTCATATATTAAGTGTAGCTAACATATAAATAATACTAATATAAATATAGATATTTTTAATATAGCTATAGAGTATTTAACCCTCAAGTAATGATAATATTATAATATTTTAAAGTATTTAGTAACTAGTATAATATATGAACATTAGGATATTATCTAATTAATAATTATTTTCCGAAGTTATTAGCTTAATATAGTAAATTACAGATTAATTAGATAATGTTTCTCTAAATATCTTAAGTTTATTTATTAATATTAGTATCTATAATATTACTTGGACGTTTTATAAGATATTAATATCTCCAATTATAGGAATTATAATAAAATATTTAGAATATACTATTATATTTTCCTGGTAGCAGGTGGCTATATAAACTTCAGGGAAATTGCGGTTTATTATAAAACTATAAATATAAATAAGTAATAAACTATAGAATATTTAGCTTTTGCAGGTTTTTTGTTTTATTTTATTTTAAAGAGCTTTATAAAAGTTCTTAACCCTATAACTTTAGTGGTTACTTTCAGCTATATATATTAAGCTTCATCCTTACTGAGGCTTTTACTATATAGATTATTACTATAAGGTTTTTCTTTACTGTAAGGTTAAATAATATAACTGGAGGTATAAGTATCTATAATAATAAGTAATTTTATTACTATTTAAACTAGTTATAAGTTAGTATTAGTATAAATACTATTAGTGGATATATAATATAGTTAGAATTATATATAGAATAAAGAGCTTAGATACCACTATAGGTATAAAGTAAAAGTAACTAAATAACTAAACTCTAGATATTCAGAAGAAAGTTATCTAGCTATTCTATAATATATTATATTAAGCTGATAATTTCAGAGATTAGTAATTAAATAGATAGTATCCTGAAATTAATACACTATATTAGTTACTAAATACCTTAAAGTATTATAATATTATAATTATTGGACTTTTAGATATTATATAGCTATATTAAAAGTATTTATATCTATATTATTATTATTTGTATATTAGTTATACTTAATCTATATAAAGTACTTAGATTATTTAATAATTAAAGTAAGCTAAGTTCCATTATATTTATATAAAAAGTATAAGTTAGTTTATATTAGTAGTAGAAAACGTTTATATTAAGAATAGAAAACCTTTATATTAGGAATATAAAGATTTATCTCAAAGGTGAGTAGAATATAGTTTAGAGAATATTAAGATTATAGATACTAAGGTTATAATAAGTATTTAAGTAGAGTAGCTATAGTAAGTAGTAATTAAATCTCTTAAAATATTTAAATTATATATAACGTAAGGGCGTAAGAGCGTAAGAGTATAAGAATATAGTAATATAAGGTAAATATGGAAGAAGTAATTAGTTATTAATTATTAAAAAGATTAATGTGGGGTAAGTATACTAGCTATAGCCGTAAGAAATTCAGGCTTGAATTAACTTAAAGTTAGCTATAGGAGTTAGTAGGGAGGGTAGGAAAGCTAAAGTTATACTTTGAAGGCAATATATCCACTAATAGTTACAATAGAAAGTGAACTATTAGCTTCTCCTTATTATATTATATTTAGTGGTTATATTGAAGGTCTCTAACTATTTAAATTATATACCTCTTGGGGTTCTATTTAGATAGTTACACCTAACAGTTAGTTCTTACCTTATAAATTCTATAGATAAGCTGAAGCTAAAAAACTATTTAAATAGAGGAAACCTCAAATAGTAAGTATAGTTAGTTAATATAATAGCTAATAAATAAAGAAGGTATATTATAAAGGGAAGAAAGATATAAGCTTATATTTATTATGGTTACTTTTTAAAGAATTACTATAGAAACTATATAATATCTACTACTAGCTGGATATACTTATTACTAGCTATTAATAGTTACCAGCTGTTAACAGCGGGTGGCAGAAGTTTGCAGCTGGTGGTAGGTCTCACTTAGTTTTATAACTGAAAGGTATACTATAACTTCCCAGTTATAGTTGCCTGTCGCAGGATTTGAACCTACTACTTTTGCCAAAATGGCAAGAATCAGCCAGATATTAAACCACTACGTTAAATAGGTATTATTATATTATATATACAGAATAAAAGAAAGCTTTAGGTTAGTAGATTTATATTATTTATACTTCTTATATATATTATATAATATAGCTTTCTTTTAAACTATTCTAGATTTTGGAAATATATTAATAATAGTAAACTTATAATTTTAGTTTTTCTATTAAAGAAGGAGGTTTTTACCTTATAGAAATAATATATCACTATTAAATACTAATAATATTAATTCTATAAGAAAGATATCAGATTTTACTATAAAGTTAATATTATCCGTTTTTTATTCTTTTAGTAAGTAAATATAATATTAAAATAAACGAAGAATATTATTAGTTTATTTATAAATTATACTGAATACTTTATTATTAGATTGGAAAATAAAAAGGTATAAAGTATAAATAAATACTTTAATATATAATTATTATTTAAAATATTTTAAGTATTATCTATTAGGAAATATTAATCTACACTAAATTATAAGGTAATTTAATAATAATAATTACTAGTTCTAAATAATATTAGCCTTTAAGGTAAGTATATAACTTTGGGAGGGGCTAATAGCTTACTCTCTATTATAACTATTAGTGGATATATTACCTCCTAAAGTATAACTTTAGCCTTTCTACTCCCCGCTAACTGCTGCAGCCAGCCTTAAGTTAATTTGGATCTAAATCTCTTGCGGCTATAGCTAATATACCTACCCTATATTAACCTTTTCGATAATAGATAACTAATAACTTCTTCTATATTAACTTTATATCCTCACGCCCTCACACCCTCAAGCTATATATAATTTAAATATCTCGAGAGATTTAATTACTACTAACTATAGCTACTTTATTTAAATACTTATTATAACCTCTATATCTGTAACCTTAATATCCTCACTATATTCTACTTACCTCTAAGATAAAACTTTATACTTCTAATATAAAAGTTTTCTACTATTAATATAAAAGTTCTCTATTACTAATATAAACTAACTTATAATCTCTATATAAGTATAATAGAATTCAGCCTACTTTTATTACTAAACGATCTTAATATATTAAGTATATTAATATATAAATAATATTAGTATAAATATAGATACTTTTAGTATAGCTATATAGTATCTAAAACTCTAATAATTGTAATATTATAATACTCCAAAGTATCTAGTAACTAATATAGTATATTAATATTAGGATACTATCTAATTAATAACTAGTTTCTAAAATTATTAGCTTAATATAGCAGATTATAGGATAGCTAGATAATTTTCTTCTGAATATTTAGAGTCTATCTATTAATATTAGTATTTATAATATTACTTAGATTCTTTAAGATATATTAATATTCTCTATTAAAGGGATTATAAAGAAATATTTAAAACCTACTATTATATTACTTTAGTTACAGGTAGCTATTCAAATTTGAGGGGAATTCCAGTTTTATTATTAAGGATACAGAAGAATAATAAATTATAAAATATTTAGCTTTTATAGACTTTTTATTTTATTTTATCTTTAAGAGATTTATAAAAGTTCTTAACCTTATAACTTTAGTAGTTACTTTCAGCTATATATATTAAGCTTTAGCTTCACTAAAGCTCTTACTATATAGATTATTACTATAAGATCTTCCTCCACTATAAGGTTGAATATTATAACTGGAAGTATAATTATCTACGATAATAGGTAATTATATTACTATTTAAACTAATTATAAGCTAGTATTAGTATGAATGCTATTACTAGGTAAATTTTACAGTTAGAACTATATATAGAGTGAAGAGCTTAGGTACTACTATAGGTATAAAGTAAAAGTAACTAAATAAAAGAAAAGTATATAATTTTACTATTATAAGAATAGCTATAGTATCTATTCTACTGTATGGTTATTCTAGCTTATATAAGGTCTAACCAGCCTATTTATATATATTTAAGTATTTATTCTAGTTTAAATAGATTATATCTTTCAATAACCTATATTCAGACTATATATTATACTATTAATTTATTATAGTTATAAGCCTAGATCTATTTAATCATCCTCTGAATTCCTATTAATTAGTTTAGTATAAAGAAATAAATATCTTTTCAGATTTGTTATAACTATTCTAATATAGTATTTTTAACTATTAGTAATCTTAATATTAAGATTAAGGTATTTAATAATACTAATTTCAACCAGTAATATATTATATTTTAATTTTATATAACAAGTCGAGATAATTAGAAACACCTTAATCCAGATATCAAACTAACTATTAATATTATGAAACTACTTAATCTACTGAATTCTAATATTTAGCTGTCTATAGAAAATACTACTTAATAAAGTAAAGACTTGAAACTATATATAATTAAGATTATAAATATTTTAACTGCTATTTTGCAAATCTTAAGCTTTAAGTAGTTTAAAAATCTAACTGCAAGAATATTAAGAAATACTATAATATAATTCAGATATAGGTAAATATAATTATTAACAACAGTCTCCTAACGCCAGTTTAAATAAAGCTTCTTAATAATAGAGATATATTTCTTTAAATACTTCTGAAAGTTTTAAAATATTAATATACCCAGAATAAGTTAGTTATATTATAGAAAGTTTAAGTAGAATATAAGAAAATTCTAGAAAAAGCTAACTTAAATATTTTTACTTCAGCTTAATATAATAAGTGGTATATAATTTACCTTTAAGTGGTCATATTTAATATTCCTAAGATTAAGAATATATTTATAATAAAAGAGTAACTTTAAATACTTGGCAATTATATTATATTTAGTTAGGCTTCTAAATATTACTAAAAAGTAATTAGAAATAAGATTCTTAATATGCTAATAATTAGTTTAACTTAATATAGAAAGATTTTCACCTTCCTAATATATATCAACGAAAATGTAGCTAAATGCTCAGCTAAAATTATATTTATTTTAGCTATACTTATAGGAAGACCAAATAATATAACTCAATTAAAACTAAAGTGTTTATATAACTAAAGGTAGTATTTATATCTACCTGGGGATTATTAATATATCAAATATACTATTACTGATACTTATAGTTAATTTCCTAATATTTATATATTATTTACCACTTAAAATATAGTAAATAATAGAATTCATAAGCTTAAACTATATAGACTTCGCCAGAAGCTAGTTAAGAAAGAATAGCTTAATAATAAAAATTAAATACCTAAAGCTAAAAGGCTATTCTTAGATAATTCTAAAGCTAAAATAACTTCCTTAGATAGTAGATTTAGTAAAAATAGTTAGTATTCCTTAAACTTAATATATATTAGTATTGATTTCTCTCTTCTTAAATAATCAAATATTAATATACTTTTAGATATATTTTCTATTACTTGAAAACTTTACCTACTTTCAGTAAGTATAGTTCTTAATAATTATAAAGTAGTTTATATTACTAACTTTATAATATTACTTAAAGAGAAATCGTTTAAGTTAAGGTAAGAGATAGATATAGTTTAGTATATCTTAGCTAACTTTCTAATTATTAAATAAGGTAAGTATATAATTGAAAATATTCTTAATAGTCTAAAGGGAAGAAATATACTTAATTTAATATTAGATAATATTACGTATATTAAAAACTTTTATACTAATATTATTTCTCAAACTTTACTTCTCAAAAAGATTAAAATCTGGTACATAGAGCTTAACTATATACTAAAATATAATTTACTTAACCACTTTATTATAATAAGATAGCTACTTAGAAAGTATAACTTTATTTTTCTTATATATAAGCTACCTTCTAACTACTTAATAGTTTATTTAAATACTTTTAGTATAATCTTAAAATTACCTTATATTTTACTATTATAATTTTTACCTTCAGTATTTCTACCGAATAAGAAATTTAATAATACTCTAACTTAATATTTTTATGCAGGCTACCTTAACTTTAATATTCTTAAATATTTAATTTTTAGTATTTAGAGAGTGAAAATTACAGACTTAAGGTAATTAGATTATTTATATTATATAGAAGCTTATCCTCAATAAGTTATTTCTAGATAATTATTTAAATTATATTTAGTTTACCTATTTTACAGAATTTCCTGGAATTTATTTAACTTTCCCAGAATATATATAGATAATCCCTAGGTACTTATTATAAAGAATAAGTTTTTAAGCTTACGTTCTATATTTACTTTTATAAATAAAATCCATAATTTAGTTTATTAAGTAATTATAATATTTGAAAGATAGATTGAGTACCAGAGAGATTTCTTAATTTATAGGATTTGCTAAAATATTAAGTAAGCTATAATAGTAATTAGTAGAGAAATAGACTATTAAACCTAAGTAAAAAAGTAAGATATTAATCTTAAGCTATCTTCATTATATATATAAATACCAGTAAGAGTAAGTAAGTATATAGAAAAAGAACTTATTACTTAAAAGATTAAAGTATAAGAAGCTATAGAACTATTATTGAAATTATAAATAAAAGTAATTTAAGTGGCAGTAGTATTATATAATATATCTCTAAATACTTAAATAACTGAAAATTACTATATAAAATTAAGAAAGTTTAGTTTAGATAGTATTTTTATTAATAGGTTTCAGAATAGACTTTAAACTTGTATTAAAACTTATATTCCTATTAGAAATAAATATATATTTATAGATATTAAGTATATCTACTTAAGAAATACTATAAATAAGATATTTTAAAAAAGTTATTTAAAGTTAAACTAGGTAAATATATCAAATATCTAGTAGAATATATTCTAAGTATCTATAATCTCTATAAAATCTAAGCTTTCTATCTTTATAAAATTATTATTATCTGGAATATTAAATTGAATAAGAAAAGATTCTACTTAAAATAAAACTTATATAAAATACTTATTAGAGAGGTTATAAAATTCCTAATAAAGTTAATTACTAAGAAGGAAGAAGATTCTACTTTTAAGATATTTAGAGAGTTTAAACTAAAGAGAATATTTAATAAAGAATTCTCTTTTTTATTAATAATTCCAGTAGCACTAAAGGCAGTCTAAAATATTAGGTTAAACTTTAGCTTAATTTTACAGTCTAATAAAAGAGGTTTAATAATATCTAAATCATCTTCTAAACTAATAAAATTAATATAGGCGTCCGAAAATTGGAATTTAGAAAATATATTAATAGCTAGAAAACTAAATAGTATACTTAAAATATACAATCCAGCTAGCTAGAAGGGTAAATTTATTTTAAATTAGAAGGCTGGAGGTAATTATATTAGAATTCCAGTTTAGCTAACTTAGTGTAAACTAAAATGCAGCTTTTAACCTTAAAACTCTAAAATTTTAATAACCTGGAAGTTAGGTTTATAATATAAAAGTAGATAATAATAGTAACTTAAGTTCAAAATTAATATTAATAACTAGATAATATTCTTAAAAGAATATAATAGTAGTATTTTATATTTTATAAAGTGTAAATAGAATAATTCTATTAATATCTATCTATCTAATTAGCAGCAGAAGCTTAATAGTAATAATCTCAGCCTTTTAATAGTTTTCCTTATTATTTAAAATATAGTTCTGCAAAAAAAGAATCTAACTATATAGATTTAAATATATTTTAACTGACTGGTTATACCTTTTAAAATATAGAAGAATATTACTAATTTACCAGAATTTCTCTAAATATTCTTTATTAAAGTGGTAAAAGCTGAAATTATAAAGTTAAAGGAAAAGACTATCGGGTAAGAAATAAATTGCTAGAATGTAAAATTGAAGTTCCTACCTTTAAATTAAGTCTTTACCTATAAAATAGATACTGATAGTTTCTTGGAATAATATAAAGTAAGAATTTATATATATAGAGATATATAACTAGTTAACTTACTATAAACTATATATATAGCAATACTAGCTACTTAAACTTTTTAAGTAGCTATAGTAATTACAGTATAGTTTAACCTTAAAGTTCCTTAGTTTAATATTATTAATATATTTCTTAATATTATAAGGAATCTAAATAAGCTTCTAATTGAAGTTAAACTACTAAATAGATTTAAAGTTACAGGAAGATATATAGTGCTTAAATAAGCTTTTTATAGATTTTAAGATATATTTCTTTTATAATATAAAACCTTCTATATTATATTAAAGTCTCTGAAACTTATTTCCTACCTAAAGAAACCTTATATATTTAAAAACTCAGGTTTAACTATCTTTATTCTCTTGTATATAGATAATATTCTTTTCTCATACTATAAGGTAACTAAAAAGAAAGTATTTAAGATTATAAATAGTATAAAGTAAGCCTATAAGCTTAAGGAATAAGATTCAGTAGAGTATTTTCTGGAAGTTTGGATAGTTAGAAACTGTAAGTATTCAAAGATTTACTTAGTTTATAATATATATATTACTAAAATTGCTAAATATTTCAATTTTAAATATAAACTAATACTAATAATACTACTTCTAATAGTATTTCGTATTATGTATTTAAATTAAGTAATACCGAAAGAGATTTATATATATTAGACTAAAGTAAGTTTAAGTTTCTATATATTAATTATAATATAACTAGATATCTTATATACTTACTTTCTTCTATTAAAATACCTTATAAACTTTTCTTAAGTATACTAAAATGCTATAGGCTATATAATTTAGTATCTCTATAGGATATAATTCCTAGTATTTCAGTTTAGAGGTTTAGAGGATATAAATAAAATACCTTAGATACTCTTAATTACTAAAGATACTCCTTTTGCAAATAATAAAAATACTTAAAGATTAAATTATAGCTATATTATTACTTTATTTAGAGAATTAGTCTAATAGAAGACTACTTAATAAAACATTATTATAATATTAACTACTAAGGTAGAATTTCTCAGTTTTGAATATACTTCAAAAAAGGCTATAGCTTTAAAGAAACTATTTCAAAATATAAAGTTAAATCTTAGAGATATTTGGAAGGTTTATCATAATAACCATTAAGCTATTAGACTGATAGTTTTAAATAGTAAGTATCTATCTATTAGGCTTTGATATATAGATATTTAATAAATATAGCTATACTAAAATTACTTAAAAGGACGTTTCAAGATTATCTATATACCTATAAATATAATACCAGCGGATAAATATATAAATAACTTAACTTAAGTAAAGTTTAAATAATTTAGAGTATTTCTTAACCTAATAAATATTTAATTAATACTATTAGAATTACCTAAATTAAACTATTCAGGTTTCTAAAAACGTTAGAATTGAAATAATAATAAATAAAATCCTAATTCTTAAAGGAAGGTTTTAGTAATAGTAATATAGAATATAAGCAGACGGCGGAATTTATTAACTTTCTCGCGAGGGATAAAGATTTCTAATTAAGCTTATATTTAACTTAAGAGAAACTATTTAAACTTATTACCTTAGGATAAAACCTCAGTTATAGCTATAGATATATAGAAATTAAGCTAAGAAGATATAAAAAATATATTCAATTCTACTGAAATTAAGGTTAGAGTCTGGCAGTCTTAGCCTAAAGTAGGGGGGTAACTAATAAAGCTAAAAGTTAAATTATTATAATAATCTCTAAAGCTACTAGTAACCGGCTGAAAGACAGAATTCCAGCTAAAAGGCAATTTAGTTATACTTATAGTTAGGTTAGAGATTTAGACAACAGTAGGTAGTTAAATAGGCGGCAAAGTTAGTAATACTTTAGCAATAGTATACTTTAAAGTAATTAGTATCTAAATATTAAAACCAGAAATACTTTCATCTTTAAGAAAAATTAATTAAAATTCTTTCTATTAGTTTAAATATAGCTTAAATTAAACTGTAGTTTCTATATTACTAACTTACTTACCCTTTATCTGTAAGAGTTAGCTTTAAATTAGTAGTTTATAATAAACTACTTACAGAATTATTATTAAATATGTTAATAACTTTAATATAACGTTTAAATATATTATAGAGTGTTTAAAATATAGAAATGCAGACGTTTTGGAATTTATTTATATACTAGTAATAATATTTAGTAGGTATATTACTACCTCTAACTTTAATAAAGTAGAGATACAGGCTATAGTTAAGTATAAAATTTGAAATATAAGTAGTATAGAAAATAATTTGGAGAGGCTAAGCTTCTCTAAATATCTTATTTTCAACTAAGTAACTTTTATATTTCTCCAAAACTTTAATTTTTAACTTATTACTCTTAATAGATATAAACTTCTTAAAATTAGTAAACTTATTAAGTTTAGCTAATTAATATTATATATTCTTAAGTTAGTATTTTAGAGTCTTTATTTTGAAAGATATTTCATAATTCTTAATTTAAGTGGACTTTTTTATAAATACTGGTATATTCTTATAATATTTCTTGGGGTATTCAATAACCTCTTTAATATTATTCTCTTCCTCTTTCTTAGGTTATTTAACCTTATTAATATCCTCTTTAATAGATTTAAACTTCTTATTTTTATTCTTAATTAATATATTACTAGCAAATCTATCTTCCTTATTATTAATAGGAGAAATAATATCTTATACTTTCTTAAAATAACTATAGTAATACTTAATAATAGTAAAAATAGCTATTTTTTTAACTAAGGTAGCTAACTTCTAAATAATAGTATCCTTAATGCTACTAAAGTTAGATATATTAGGTAACTTAAATATAGAAAGATTGGAAAGAGATTCTTAGAAATTAGGAAACTTAGTAAAATAAACTTTAACAAAATCTTTCAGTTGGAAAATCTTAGTTTCAGACTATTACTTAATAGTAAAATATACTTCTAAAGAATATAAATACTTTATATTACTAATCTACTTTTAAATTATGCAAATAAAGTAAATTCCAACGAAGTTAGTAAGTTTAATAATAAAGTTTACTATTATATCTGCAAAAAGTAAAGAGTCAGGATCTGTAAAATAAATAGATAAACTAAGTAGTTGCTAAATATAATATATTTCCTTAAGAAACTAAAGAATAGGTTCTTAAGTTTCGGATATATTATTAGGAACAAAAAAACGATAGAAATAACGAAAAATACCTATTATAAGGTTAAGTTCCATTTATTTAAAAGACTTAAGGTTAGAATTAGAAAGTATTTCCTTTAAAAGAGAGATATAGTAAGTGAAGATAGAAATAGGCTAATTAAAAACTATAGCGTCCAGATTAAGATATAATAGAATACTATTATTAATATTAGAGATAGTATTATAAGAAGGTTCAGTCTAAAGGTTAATATTAGTAATAGCTAAAATAAATTATATAAAATAATATATAAATTCTATAATAGTAATATTTACAGCTAATAAGTATAATAATAGTTAAGATTATTAGTTAGAAAGATAAGAAGACTTAGTAAGTGTAAACAAAGCTGAGGTTTGTAATACTTATAAAGCTAAAATTATATAATTTCGGAAGAAACCAATAGCGACTTCTATTAAATGTTAATAATAACTATTTTAAAAATAAAAAATATTATAACAGGTTGATTGAGAAACATTATTTCTTTTATTTCAATATTTAGAGAATAATTTTCAATATCTATTTACATTATTCCATTTATTAAATATGCTATTTGGAGCTTAAAGTATAGAATTCCGTCTAGCGGTTATTCCACTCAGGGGTGTGTGTAATAATAGCTATAGTATTTATTCTGCCGTATAGCTATTCTAGCTTATGTAAAGCCTAACCGACCTATTTACACGCATTCAAGCGTTTATTCTAGTTTAAATAAATTATACCTTTTAATAACCTATATTCAGACTGTATATTATGCTATTTGTTTATTATAACTGTAATATATTTCCTAAATTTAATTTTAATTTCAATATAAATCTAAATTATATCTGTTAGCTATAATAAAACCTTTACTTCTTAATTAATATAGTAAATAGTATTAGCTATAGTTAGTTTTTAAATACTTCTCCAAATTAAAGAAGATTAAGTAAGAATTGTAAGCTTCCTATTATTTCTAAACTTCTAAATTCCAAATCTTAACTTCTTATCTACTTAATTACTATATATTCTTAATTATACTAATAATTTGAAACCTCAAAATAGTATAATTTCTATAGAGAATAGAATTATACTAAATAATCGTAATAATATTTTCTACCTTCTGTTTCATTAATTCTTTAGAGAGAAAGCTAGAAGTAGTAATAATTTCTTTTTAGTAAAGAAATTAAGACACAATTAGGTTAGATATTTCCTTAATTATAAGGAAGACTATAAAGTAATCTTCTTCGTTTCTTTCTCATTAAAAACGTTATTCCAGTTACATATAACTCTTAATAGTTTAAGGAAAAACTCTATAGCTCTCTAATACTAAGTATATTTATTAGAAGTAGTAGTATATTATTTTTAATATATAGAAAATGAAATTATGATCTTCTAATATCTCTAGAAACTTAATAAACTTATAGATACTAGGAACAAAATCAAAGTAAATAAAACTTGCTAAGGAGAATCTCCAGTTTTATTAATATTACTACTATTAGATTTATAGTAAAAATGCTCCTATTTTTCTACTAGAATATTGAGTTAGAAAGAGGTATTATTACTTTTATAATATGTTTTTATACTAGTTAAGTGAAACTTCTTAAAGCTATAAGAAAGATCTATAATATATATCTTTCTATAAATAGTAGGGAATAGAAGGAACCTTATTATTCTTCCTTTTCTTATTATATATCTATATATAAAACTATAGTGGAAGGCTTATAACTTAAAATATATTAGGTTTATTATAAATTCCTGTAAGACTATTAACTATCTATTTTATATACTTATAGTAAATTACTTCAATTACCTTTTAAACTATTTATATCTATAACATTACCATGAGAAATATGGTGAACATCTTAGTAAACGGGAGATAAGTTGTAAAAATAAGAAATATAAGTATAAAATTGTTCAGGCTAGCGGTATTATTAATTAACTTATACGTAACTTAAACTGAATATTTTTGTAATAATAACAGATATCTTTAGTAATGAATCTTATATATATATATAATAGAGGAGAATATAATAATACTTTACTTTATTTACACTATTATATATCCTAATAAATATAATTCTATCAGTTAAGCCTATTATTTCAGCTTCTAAGCAAAATCTTCAGATTAAAAGTGTATTTCTATGTTAATAGAAATAGAATTAGGTGGATTAAGGTAAATATTAATTTAGTATATATTAAGGGTCTTCTATATTACTTTTACTAGAATATTAAGTAAGAAGTAAGTAGTACTAAAGGCTATAGTAATATTAATAACATAGAGAATAGGATAATTATCTTTAAGGTAGAAATTATAATAAATAACTTTAAACTTAAAGTTAATATTATTATAAGAGGTAAATCTTAATTAAGAGGAAGCAGCACTATATATTTAGCATTAATATTATGTTAGAATACTTACGATATATATTCTACTATATAGCTATTCTAGCTTATGTAAGGACTAACTAGTTAATTTATATACTTTTAACTATTCTATTCTAATTTGGAAAGACTTTATCTCCCAATAAGCTATATTCGGACTATATACTATACTATCTATTTATTATAGTTATAAGCCTAAACGTATTTAATTATTCTCTGAGATTCTATTAATTATTTTAGTATAAAGAAATAGATATATTTGCAGGTTTATTAAAATTATTCTCGTATAGTATTCTTAACTACTAGTAATATTAAGGCTAAAATTAACTTATCTAATAATACTAATTGTAACTAGTAGTATATTAATCTGTAATTTGATATAACTAGCTAAGATATTTTGAAGTATCCTAGTTTAGATAATAAACTAATTATTAATATTATTGTTAGTTTACAACTGGTAAACGTTCGTAATTAATTGATTGTTTGTAACTAGGTTATAACTGATACTTCTATTTCGTTATATTTAAGTTTATATTACGGCATATTTATATATGCCACACGCCGTTAGAATTAATCTATAGAATTATCTTTCTTATTTAATTAGTCTAATTAAGTGGGGTAACTGGTAAGTTACCTACCACTATAGCTTTTACTATATTGGCGCCCAGTTAACCTGATACTGGTAATAGTTTCTTTTATAGCAAAAATGTAAAATAGCATAAGAACTGTAAAAATAGCGTAAAACGTAAAAACAGCGTAAAATATAAAAAATAGTGTAAAATGCAAAAATAGCGTAAAACGTAAAAATAGCGTAAAATGTAAAAATTAGCGTAAAATGCAAAACCCAGCCACCAGTTATATTTTTTTTTAGGTATATTAAAAACTGCGTAAATACTGCAAGTAGTATTTACTTATAAAAATACGCCTTTTGATTATTATTACTTAGATACCTTAAGGCCCTCTAGTGGTAATATTCTCTATCTACCCTCTTTATTCTTATATTCTCCTCTTATTATCCTTTATAGCCTTTATAATTTATTCTTCCATCCTTATAATTACTTTATTTATAATAATAAATACTTTAAGAGCTTAGTTATTAGATATTTTAGTTATATTATCTATAAGGTTATTTTTGTTATTAATTTATTGAATCTCAAAGATCTTCTATCTTTTATATAATAATTATAATGTTATAATATTAATTATAAGTTACTTCTTTTTTATTATATTTAGTTTAATAAGATATTTATAGAGGAAGTAGAAGTTAGTATAAAGTACTATTAGTATTATTAATATTTTAAAATATTTAGTTACTTATCTAAAAGTAGGGGATATTATATATTTTATATTAACTTCTATAGTTATATTATAAACCTTAGACGCCAGTATACTATATATAACTTTCTGTAATTCAATAGAGAAGACGTAGTTAATATTACCTCTAAGTCTAAAGATATTATTATTCTTACTAATATCCTCTATTCCTAGGATAATAATAAATTAAAGCTGGAATATTATATTACTATTATTAATAAAGAATTTATTAATAAAGATATATAGTCTTATTATCTTAATATTAGTGGGAATAAATATTAGGTTTTTCTTAGAATTATCTATCTGCTATACTAGGTATTTATTAAGTTTCTTAATATCCTCCGGTATTAGGTTTTAATATTAGGCTATAATAGAGAGGTTAAAGTATACCTTTAGTAAGTATATTAAGGCTATATATACATCTTATACCTATTTTTTAATATATATTACTTTTATAGTTTTAGATATAAAGTTAATAAGTTTAATTTTCTTACCTTATCTTTTTTAAGTAAAGGTAATATTATTATTATTCTTTAGGGTAATTATATTTCCGTTAAATATAAAGAGTTTATATTATATTAGTATTAACTTTAGTTTAGCTGTAAATTCTACTTACTGGAATTTCTCCTCCTCTTTATCATTAAACTTAGGTAAGTAGAGACCGAGGGTGTTATTTATTTATATATCTATAACGCCGAAGTATAGATTATTAAGTCTGGAGACTATAAAGTATAGGTTATATAATAAAGTTTCTATTTATAATTAGTTTTTATAGTAACTAAAGTATATTATATACTAATAGATATCTAACTCTATAAGGTTATATAATAGTTAAACTATAATAATAATAATACCCTCTAGGTATAAGCTATATAGGCTTATAGGTAGCTTCCCCAGTATGGGGTAATTTAGTATTATCTCTATCTATATATATATATATTTATATAATATCTTAGAAGTAGATTTCTATAGAAGATACTCCTTTAGGTATTACTAATAATACTAATATTAGGTAAAAGCTAATCTATTAGATTATTAGTAACTATATAAGAATATTAATCCTCCCCTAATTATTAAAGTCTTTAATAACTAACTGTAATTTCTTATAGTGGTTATATTGAAGGTCTCTGATCTATTGCTAAATCATATACCTCTCGGGGTCCTATTTAGGTAAGTGTATCCGACAGTTAGCTCTTACCTTATAAACCCTATAGATAAGCTGAAGCTGAGAAACTATTTAAATAGAGGAAGCCTCAGACGGTAAGTATAGTTAGTTAATATAATAGCTGATAAATATATAAAGTATATTTATCATAAAGAGAAGGAAGATATAAACTTATATTTATTATAGCTACTCTTTAAGGATTACTATAGAAGTTATATAATATATACTACTAGCTAGTATATTTACTACTAGCTATTAATAGTTACTAATTATTAATAATTACTAGCTATTAATAGTTACTATCTATTAATAGCTATTAGTAGATACCGCTAGCTAGTAGTAGTTACTATACTTAGTTTCATAACTGGAAGGTATACTATAACCCCCCAGTTGTAGTTATCTGTCGCAGGATTCAAACCTACTATTCTTACTAAAACGGAAAGAGCTAGCCAGACGTTAAACCACTACGTCAAATAGGGCTGTAATTTCTTATATAATATATTATTTATATTTTCAACCTTATTAATAAAGTGGAGGCTAAAGATTCTTATACTATTATATTTTCAGACGTTAAAATACTTAAGGTGGAGTATACTTTTTACTAGCAGAATTTCTAACTCTACAGTATATAATTTCTAAAATAGCTTTCCTAGTGTTTAGATAAAGTAATATTAGTAAAACCTAATACCTTTAGTAAATATCTCTATTTTCTTTATTATTACATAGATATTATAGTAAATATTATTTATAAAATTAGCCTCTATAATAAAGATTATATTTTTATATAGTTTTTCTTACTACCTTAGTTTATTATTATTTAGGATAACTATTAATTTTCCTTTTTTTAGATATTTATTTAGCATCTGGTTATTATATAGTTTCTAGACTTCTATCTCTTTAGTATATAGTTAGTAGTATAACTTAACTATTATTACTCTGAAGATATTAAGTTTACTATTTATCTCTATAATATATATTTCGCCGTTAATAGAGATAAGCTTAAAGGATTTTATTTCACCTTAATATTTATAATAAATATATACCTCTAATTAAAGAGGTAAGTAATAAATTAAAGTAGTAGAAAGACTATTATATATATTTAGGATATTAGAAACTTACTGTTAAGTATAGGTCTTATATACTTCTTCTATTATCTTCTAGATAGTAACTATTTTCTTTATAATATCTGGAAATAATAGTAATATTAGGTTAGGATATAAGTGTATTTTAAAAACCAGTAGAGTTAGTATAAAGTTATTTAGGCTACTAATATTATTAATTATCTTAACTATATGTTATAGTATCTCCTCTCTATTAATCTTTAATATCTTATTTTAGATAATTTTATATATTCTTTATAGGGAGATATAGTAACATTTTATTTTACTAATATTATAATAAGCTTTAACTAATATAATTTTAATCTTACTATTTATATTATTAACTTTTCTTTTAAAACTTTCAGCTGTAAAGTTATATTTTATATTAGTAATAATTCTATTTAGAGGTCTTTAGTATATATTAATTTAATATACTTTCAGAATATATTATATATTCTCTATAGAGATACTTTTTATAAACCTTACAGCTGTAAATATTATAGAGATATTAACTATATATAGTATAAACTTATTACTATTAAGATATATAATATTAATAATAATCTCTATATTAAACTAATAGTTATCCTTAACGTTAAACTTAAACTAATATAATATTTTACTATTTATTTAATATTAGTAGTAGTATTTGGTAATTACCTTAATCTTATTAATTATTATACTTTCACCTACTTTCTTAAATATATTACTTAACTTATAGATACTAGAGTGGCTAAATATTTTATAAAGCTACTATATTTCTATTTCTATAAGGAAGTTAATAGCCTTATTATAGGGATTCTTTTATATTAAGAACTATAAGAATTTACTATATCTCTCTATAAGTAGTAATATTTCCTTTTACTTAATCTTATTATGAAAGTTATTAAAGTATATTTAGAGGTAATTTATATTAGGAAAGCTTAGTAGAAATAGTATAATTATAGATATTATATTAAAATTAATATCTCTAAAGGATATAGATGTTTTAGTAATACTAAAACTTATAAAGTCTTACTTTTCTCTAAATTTAATATTTATCTTTAAAGTTATTTTATTTAGTAAGATATTAGGAAGAATTATCTAGAGGACTTTAAGTTATTATATATTTTTAGTGGAAAATTTACCTACTTTAGTATCTAGAAAAATATCTTTAAAAATAACTTCTAAATATTATAAGGTTAGGAAAGTCTCTAATTTATTAGTAGTTATTAAGTAGCAAAAAATGTAGTTTTAAAGAATCTCTATAAGTTATATAAAGTTAATAGTTTCCTTCTAGCTATTTATTATAGTAAAATAAATAGCTATAAAGTTATTCTCCAATATTTTATTTATATTATTTTTCACCTTCTTTATTATTTTCTTTATAGAGTTAGTATTATTAAGGTATATTATAATTTCCTTTACTAATATAATATTAATAATCAATACCTTCTTAAATTGCGGGGTAGTAGCTTTATATTTCTCTAGAGTATATTTTATTAACTAATATTTATTTACTAGCTTTAAATATATCTAATATTTATCTTATATACTTTCACTTTGTATCTTCTTATAAGGCTATCTTAAGGTAATATTATTATTCTGTATATATTATAAATAAGATAATTAAAGATAGTTAAAATATTAGTTTCACCCTTAGCTATTATATATAGAGTTTGCAAGAAATTAATTATAATCTATAATATTACTGGACTTTTATTTCAACTATCTTTTTTAACTTTTAAGTATCTTTATTATCTATTAATATAGCCTGTTAATAGTTAGTTTAACTTTATAAATAATATTATAAAGTATATTAATTCTACTATATACTTAGTATATAGTTATATATATCTTGTTATTTATTTTCTTCTATAGATCTTATAAATTCAGATAGATATATTAAAGGAAGTTAATTTATGTTATTATTACTTTAAATATTTTAACTATATTAATATATCTATAGTCTTTAGTAAATACCTTAAGATTTATATTCTTTTATTCTCTATAGTAGTTAAAGTAAATTATAGGTATTTTAAACTTATTTCTAACTATTCTAGCTATTTGATAAATTAAGAGGTTTTTTTAGATTAGTAGAATTAATATCTTATAGTATAAATATATTTATTCTGCTAGCATATTATTAAATACTTCTTCTACTATATTATAGCTAATATTATAGCTAATATATTTAGTAATAAATATCTATATCTTCTTTTTAAAGATATTATATTTATCTCTCGTGTATTTCTTATTTATTCTATATACTTTACTAAATAATAATTTAACCTTTTTGTAAAATTAGTTAAATAGAATATAGTATTTTAATATAAACTAATATTTCCCTCTAAGGTAAGTATAAAGTTTTAGGGGTTTAGATAACTTTAGGTATTTCTCTTCCTTATTAGTATTATTTATTATCCTCTTAGTTCTGAGTAAGTTAATATTTATATAAATATCCGGCTTTATTAGTTATAGGTTTAGTGTTAGTATTATCCTTATTCTTAATATTAAAAATGTTAATTATAGAGAGGGTAACTTTATTATCAAGCTTTTGAATATAGATAGTTATTAATTAACGGAAATAAATCCTTCTACCTCTAGAAGGTTATTAATAAAGCTGTAGTTTTTTATAATTTTTTATTTAAGAACTAAGTAGCCTTATTAGTTAATTTTAATACTCTCTACTATCTATCTTATTAATATTTCCTTATTAAGAGTTTCTACTAGACTTTTCTTTATTATATCTTATCTATAAAGAAGTATATACCTCTCCCTATAAGGTAGTTCTTAAAAGCTTATATTAATATTCTTTCTATATTAGTAAAGTAGTTTAGAGTTTATATTTTAAAGTTAATATAGTAAGCTTCCTATATTTTAATAAAATAGATACTTTACTTCTTCTATAGGTAAATATAGTAGTAAATAAAGATATTATTAAGTTTACTACTATTAGTATTTATTTAAAAGTTAATATTCTCACTCTATTATTAAGATATAATATTTTAGTGTATTCCCACTAGTATTTATACTTCTATATATTAGAATATTTTCTTATACTTATTAATTTTAGTTATAGAAATATTATTATAGGTTATATTCTCGCAAGGGCTATTAATAGAATCTGGGGAGGAAGATATATTAAGAGTATTAGGCTGGAAGAATATCTATAGTTAATATAGCTTTATTATATTTTAATTATGGATGTTTCTTTAAGATTTGTAGCTTTGGAGGTATATATACTTATTAGATAAATTATAACTATTAAGCAGATATTTTCTTTCAGTAAAAAACCTTATAAATATCTTTCTATTTTAAACTTTTGTTAGTTTATTAGGTATTATTTCTTGCTAGTAATGCCAGTAATAAATTAGTATACTTTAGTAGCAATCTAATAGAAGCTTACTTGGGAGATAAAGGTAGGGTGTTGCTGGATAGTGATATTATTAAGGTTAATATTAACTTAGCTTAGCTTGCTCTTTATTATATAAATATACTGCCTGCAGTGGATAGAAATAATAGGTGATAGTATAAGGATATTATTAGTTACATTAGCTTACATTATCTGGTATACTGTTTCTTAGCTTTTCGTTACTATAGAGGAAGATTTTAAAAATAAGCTATAGTAGTTAGTTAGTTAGATATATTATTCTATTTTTAATTTCAATAATCCTCCTCTTATATTATCCCTTATTGTTTCCTTCTCTTCTTATTTCTTTGGTTTTTCCATTAATATAAATATTTTGTCTTTATTTTATTCCTTTTTGGGGTATAGTTTATTAGAAGAACTTTCCTAATAAGAGTTGTTTAAGTAAATAATAATACTATCAATATTAGTTTTCCTTCTCCTTAATTTAGTTATAATATTTATCAGTTTAACTTATAGTTACCTTATTATTATCAATATTTTATTAAATACTTATTGGATATCTGTAGGTAGGAATAAGGAATAATGGTTTCTTGATACTTTCTATCTTAGCGTTAGTTATAATATCTTAATATTTTACTATATCTAGGGAATTCTAATTAGAATACTTTCTTGCTACAGTTGCATACAGAATATATAGGGAAAAAAGATTATAAGCTAATATTATTACCTAATTTTAAATTCGGGATATTTATATATCAGTTTATATTTTTAATTATATTTGTATAATTATTTTTAGGGTTTCCTTACTATGTAAAACGGATATTTCTTTGTTTATTATTATTTCTCTATCAGTTAAATTCTAACTGCTAGGTAAGCTGTATTATAAATATAAATATATTAATTAAGGTGTTTTAATTCTTTTATATAATAATAGAAAGAGTTGGTTTTTAATATATTAGTTTAATTACTAATATATTATATCTGCTATTATTAAGATGCTTTCTTATTTCTTATTAGTTAAATATATATAAGATATTGGAAAGTAGTAGTAAGTAATGGTAGTTTCATTATAGGTTTCTTCCTTCTGGTTATATTAATTTTGTTGCTTTATCTTAATACTTACTACTTTAATTTGATATTAATTCTAATTATTAGTTTATTGCGTAATAGATATAATATAACGTTAAGTAAATAGGTTATTACAAGTTTATCTTTACTTCTGTTTCTATTATAAGCTTATTATTAATATTCTTGGGGTAGTATGCAGTTATAATAACTTTAAGTTACCTATTTCTGCTTAGAAGCTATCTATAAGGTTTCTTAGGAGGTATTATAATTTTATCTCTTTAGGTATTTCTTACTAATATATAGTTAAATAGTAGTAATAGATATTAGTAATAGTTAAACTACTAATTAGTATTAGTTTATAACTAGTAAATATTTATAATTACTTAATTATTTATAACTAGGTTGTAATTAATACATCCTTTCTCATTATATCTAAGTTTATATTACAGTTTATTTATATACGCCACATGCTATTAGAATTAATCCGTAGGATTATCCCTCTTATCTAATTAGTCTAATTAAGTGGGGTAACTGGTAAGTTACCCACCGCTATAGCTTTTACCACATTGGCGTCCAGTTAACCCGATAATTATAAAACTACTTAATTCACTAGGTTTTGATATTTAGATCTTCCGAAAAGATTCTAGTTAAGGACTTTCTAAATTGAAACTCTATATAGTTAAGACTAAGAGTATTTCTAACTACTACTTTATAGATCTTAAATTTAAAGTACTTTATAAATCTAATTTTAAGAATACTTAGAGATAATATAATGTAATTTAAATATAAGTAAATATAATTATTAATAATAATATCCTTATACCTACTTAAATAGAACTCCTTAATAATAGTAATATATTTCTTTGAATACTACTAAAAATATCAAAATACTAATATACTCAGAATAAGTTAGTTATATAATACAAAGTCTAAATTAAATATAAGACAATTCTGGCATACACTAACTTAATTATCTCTACTTCAGCCTGGTATAATAAGTAGTATATAATCTATCTTTCAGTAGGTATATTTATTATTCTTTGAATTTCAAGTATACTTATAGTTAAAAACAGCTCTAAATATTTAGCTACTATATTATACTTCATTAAGCTTCTACGTATTATTAAAAAGTAATTAAATATAAAGTTCTTAACTTACTAATTATTAGTCTAACCTAATTTAGAAAGCTCTTCACTATCCGAATATATATCAAGAAACGTTCAGCTAAAAGCTAAACTAAATTACTATATATACTAGTTACATTTATAAGAAGCCTTAGTAATATAAGTTAATTAAAACTAAAGTTTCTATATAACATTAAATAATATTTATATCTACCTAAGAAGTATAAATATATTAGATATACTATTGCTGATATATATATGATATTTGTAAATATGAATATATTACTTACTATTTTAAATACTATTACTAATAGAATTGATAAATCTAACTCATATAACCTTTACTAGAAGCTAGTAAGAAAAAAATACCTTACAAATAACAAATATATTATTAAAGCTAAAAAGACTATTCATAAAGAATTCTAATGTTAAAACTACCTCTTCAGATAGTACATTTAACAGAAGTAATTAGTATTTCTTAAACTATATATATATTAATCTTAATTCCTCTCTTTTTGAATAGATCAATACTAATATTTCTCTAGATATTTTACCTACTACTTAAGAATCCTATTTACTTTCAGTAAGTATAGTTCTTGATAATTATAAAGTATTTTATATTACGAACCCAATACTACCAATTAAAAAGAAAGCATCTAAGTTAAGTCAGGAGTCAAAGATAGTTCAATATAACTTAACTAACTTTCTAATTATTAAACAAGGTAAGTATATAATTGCAAATATTCTTAATAATCTATAAGGAAAACATATACTTAATTTAATATTAAATAGTAATACTTATATTACAGGTTTTTATACTAATATTATTTGAGAAAATTTATTTTTTAAGAAACCTAAAGTTTAATATATAAAATTTACCTATATAACTAAATATAGGTAGCTTAACTACTTTATTATAATAAGATAGTATCTTAGAAGATATAATCTTATCTTTCTTAAATATTAACTACTTTCTAATTATTCAATAACTTATGTAAATACTTTAGAAATGATCTCTAAATTACCTTATATTTTATTATTATAACCTTAATTATGGAAGAAGCTAATAGCTTACTCTCTATTGTAACTATTAGTGGATATATTACCCCCTGAAGTATAACTTCAGCCTTTCTACTTCCACTAACTACTATAGCCAGCCTTAAGTTAATCTGAAGCTAAATTCCTTACAGCTATAGTAGCTAGTATATCCACCTTATATTAACCATTTTGCAGATAATAAATAACTAATAACTTCTTCCGCATTAACCATATACTCTTATAGTTTTATATTCTTATATTCCTACACTCGTATACTACTTATATATTATTTAAAGATATCAAGAAATTTCATTACTACTAACTATAGTTACTTTATTTATATACTTATTATAATATTAATATCCGCAACCTTAATATTCTCCAGACTATATTCTACTTACCTTCAAGATAGAATATTATATTTCTAATATAAAAGTTTTCCGCTATTAATATAAAGATTCTCTATCACTAATATAAGCTAACTTATAATCTCTATATACATATAGTGGAACTTAACTAACTTTTATTAATAAATAATCTTAGTATATTAAATATAGTTTATATAAAAATAATATTAGCATATATATAAGTACTATATATATAGCTATATAATATGCAAAGTTCAAGTAATTATAGTATTATAGAACTTTAAGATATTTAGTAACTAATATAATATATGAATATAAGAATACTATTTAATTCACAACTTATCTCAGAAATTATTAACTTAATATAGCAGACTCAGGAATATTTAGAGAATTTTCTTCTAAATATCTAAAGTTTATTTATTAATATTAATACTTATAATATTACTTAGGGCTTTTAGAAGATATTAATATTCCCAATTATAGAGATTATAACAGAATATTTTGAATCTACTATTATATTTTTCTAATTATAATTAGCTATATAAATGTAAGATGAATTCCGGTTTTATTATAAAGAATATAGAAAACTAAACAATTATAGAATATTTAGCTTTTATAGACTTTCCATTTTATTTTATTATCAGGAGATTTATAAACGTTCTTAACCTTATACCCTTAATAGTTACTTCTAGCTATATATTTTAAGTTCTAATTCTACTGAGGCTATTACTAATTATTTATATTAGGTTCTTCTCTACTATAAAGGTAAGTATTTTAACCGGAAATATAGTTATATTTAATAATAAGTAGTTTTACTAGTAGTTAAATTAGTTATAAGCTAATATTAGTATAAATATTATAACTAGATATATTATGTAGTTAGACCTATATATAGAGTAAGAAGCCTAAGTATTACTATATATATAAAGTAAAAGTAACTAAATGACTTTAGTTATTAGTATTTCTACTAAATTATAAATTCAATATTGCTTAAATCTGGTTTTCTTATATACAGTATCTTAAGTTTAAAGCCTTTAAGTATCTAATTCTTAGTATTTAGAAGGTGAAAAATATAAATATATAATAATTAAATTATACTTACTATAGAAGTCTAATTCTCAATAGATTGTTTCTTCATAACTATCTAAATTATATTCAGTTTCCTTATTATATGGAATTTCCTGAAGTTTATTTAACTTTCCTAAGATATATAATGATAATGTCTAGATATTTATTTTGGATACAAAATTTCGAACCTACTTTTTATATTTACTTTTATTAATTAAACCTATAACTTAGTTTATTAGGTAATTAAAATATTTGAAAAATAACTTGAATATTAGAAAGATCTCTTAATTTATACAATTTACTAAAGCATTAAGTAAGTTATAATAATAGTTATATTAAAGAACTTTAATCTATTGGTAAATTACATACCTCTTGGGGTTCCATTTAGGTAAATGCATCTAACAGTTAGCTTTTAGCTTATAAACTCTATAAATAAGCTGAAGCTAAGAAACTATTTAAATAGAGGAAACCTTAGGTGGAAAATATAGTTAGTTAATATAATAGCTAATAAATAGAAACATATAAAGGAAAATATAAGCTTATTTATTATAGTTACTTTTTAAGTATTATAATTAGTTATTATATAATATCAGCTGGCACCACTTAATACTAAATACTAATAGTTACCAGTTAGTAATATCTATTACCAGGTAGTACCAGCTAATACTATATCTAGTTTTATAATAAGAAGGTATATTAACTACCGGTTACGGTTGCCTGTTGCAGAATTCGAACCTACTGCATTTACCAAAATAGTAAGAGCCAGCCAGACGTTAAATTACTATGTTAAATAGATATAAGTTATAATGATAAGTAATAGAGAAATAAACTTTTATATCTAAATAAAAAAGTAAAATATTAATCTTAACTTATTTTCTTTATATATATAAAAGCTAGTTAGAATAAATGAATATATAGAAAAACAAGCTTATTACTTAAGAATTTTAGATATAAGAAGCTATATATCTACTATCTCAATTCTAGGTGGAAGGAATTTTAATAATAGTAGTATAATATAATATATTCCGAAATACTTAAAATAACTGAAAGTTATTATAGAAGATTAAGAATATCTAGTTTAAATAGAAGTTGTATTAGTAAATTCTACAATATACTTTAAGTTTATTTTGAAAACTATATTTCTATTAAAAATAAATTTATATTTATATATACTAAATATATTTACTTGAACAAGGTTAAGAATAATATGTCATAAAATAACTTTTCAAAATTAAACTAAGGAAGTATATTAAATATTTACTAGAATAGATTCTAAATGTCTATAGTTTCTATAGAATTTAGATTCTCTATCTTTAGAAGGTTATTATTATCTAAGATATTAAGTTTACTAAGGAAAGTTCTACTCATAATATAAAATATATAGAATATTTACTAAAAGGATTAGAAAGCTTTTAATTAAGCTAATTACTAAGAAAGAAGAAATCTTTATTATTAAGATACTTAGAGAATTTATATTAGAGAAAATATTAAATCAAATATCCTTTTTTCTATTAGTAATCTTAGTAATACTAAATATAACTTAGAATATTATGTAAAACTTTAGCGTAATCTTAAAAACTTATAAGAGAGATTTAGTAATTATCGGTTTAACTATTTGGTTTAACCGTTATAGGTAACTAGGCTACCTTGTGGCCTACTATGCTATAGCTACGTTAGGTAAATAGTTGGCCCGTATAGCTGTATAGGCTACGTGGCTATATAGCTATAGCCCTATTACTATATATGTGGCCTCTATACTATGTAACGTAACTTGAAAATAATAATAACCGAAAACCAGAACACTAGTTTACATCCGTATAATGAGAATACGTATAGTATATAATAACTCTAATAATTAAACTAATACTAATTAGTAGTTAATCCAACTATTATATTACTATACTGTTAGTTTTACTGGGGGAAAGTATATTATACGTATTATTACATATAGTATACTAATGGAGTTAAAGATATTAATATTTATAGTACGTAGCCTATAGGTTACGCTTAGGCTAAATCTAGATACTCTAGGTAATTAGTTACTAATTGCCTAACAGCTAGTAATAACTAGTAGTTAGTTATTATTAGTAGTAGTAGTTTCTACTATTAGGTTATACTATATAGTTAGTATACTATAGGATTCTAATAACCTTATAGCTATTATACTACTAATATTAGTAAACTTTCTTTTTACCTTTTAACTATAATATACTATATTTTTACATATAAGAGAGAATAAATTAAGTAAGCTATATCTTTTAACTAAATAACCTTCTGAATTTCCTCCTTTTATTTAAAATAAGTAACTTATTTCTCTATATAAACTATTATATAATTTATATTAATAAATCTCTTTAGGGTATAATTTGGGGATCTTTTAGTAAAAATATTAGTAAAAATATCCTTACTATTAATATACTATATCTTATAGAATTCTTAATATTTATATAATTATCTTAAAGCTATAATTAATTATAAGCTTCTTTTCTTTTATAATATGAAGCTTTATGAGGTATTTATATAATAAGTATAAGTTAGTATAAATAATTATAGAAATAGAAGGAAGATTATAATAAATTATAATCTTTTATAAAGATATAGTAATAATATATATAAAGGTTATATTAGTAATTATAATATAAATCTCTAAGGTAAGTATATTTCTAGTTACTATCTTACTTTTAGCTAAAAAGTAATAAACTAGGTTACTTTAGATTATAAACTTACCTTTACTAGTAACTATCTTTTAGCCTAGAATTATTATAAATTCCAGTTAAGATAATAAGTTAATATTATTAGTAAAGAAGCTATCTATAAAATATAGAGGTATACTTTACAGAGATTAAGAGAAATAAAGATTAATTCTTAATTTAAGTATTTTATTAACTATTTAATATATTTATCAAGAATAGTAATATTATTACTAAAGAATTATTATTATTATACTCTATATAAGGGGTTAATAAATACCTAAAGTTAGTAAATTAAAATAATATATACTTTATATATATATTATTTAATATAGTCTTTCTTAAGTATCTTAGAGTTTAGAAGAATATTAATAATAGTAAGCTTATAACTTTAGTTTGTTTACTTAAGAGGGAGGTTTTTACCTTAGAGGGAACGTATACTACTATTAAATACTAATAGTATTAGTTTTATAAAGAAGATTTTAAACTTTACTATAAGGAAGGTTTTTACTAATTCTTTATTTTCTTCTTAAGTAAAAATAATATTAGAAAACCTAAGGATATTATTAGTTTATATACTAATTATACTGAATATCTTATTATTCGGCTAAAATATAAGGAAGTAAGAATTATAGATTAATATCTTTATATATAATTATTCTTTATAATATTTTAAAGGTATTACCTACTAGTAAGTATTAGCTTCAGTTAAGCTATAAAGTAATTTAATAATTATTATTATAAATTCTAAAGAATATTAGTTTTTAAGGTAAGTAGGTAGTTTAGCTTTAATATATTTTATAAATTTAATTTTAGCCTAGATATAGATTTAAATAATATCTTTTAGCTAAAGGAGAAAACTTTCTTCTTTTATGAATATAGAAGTAATAGTTATGATTAATCTTTAGCTACTTCTCTAAATTATAAAAGATTAAGTAAGAATTATAAACTTTCCATTATCTCTAAAACCTTATATTATAAGTTTTAATTTCTTATATATTTAGTTGCTATTTTTATTCTTAATTATATTAATAGTTTAAAAGTTAAAGATAGTATAATCTTTATAGATAATAAACTTATACTGGATAATTTTGACTATATTATTACTAATAATATTTTCTATTTTCTTCTTTATTAATTCTTTAAAGAAAAAGCTAGAAATAGTAATAATTTCTTTCTAGTAGAGGAATTTAGAAAATATTAAGTTAACTTCTTTCTTAGCTATAAGGAAAACTATGAATTAACTTTCTTAATTACCTTCTTATTAAGAGATATTTTCCTAGTTAAATATAACTTTTAAGAATTTAAGAAATAACCTTATTATTTTCTAATATTTAGTATACTTACTTTTATTAAAAAGCAGTAATACTTTACTTTTAATATAAAGAGGAAGAATATTATTATTATTTAGTATCTCTAGAGTATTTAGAAATTTAAGAATTATAGGAAGTAAAATTAAGGTAAATAAAGCTTCTTAAGAGAAATCTCTAACCTTATTAATATTACTATTATTATATCTATAGTGAAAGTATTTTTATATTTCTACTGAAATATATAATTAAGGAGGAATATTATTATTTTTATAGTATATCTTTATAGTAGTTAAGTCAAACTTTTAAGAACTATAAGGAAGATTAATAATATATATCTTACTATAAGTAGTAAGTAGAAAGAAGAAGTTTTACTAACCTTTTTTTCTTACTATATATATATAAGAAATATTAGGATCATTATAAGTAGCTATAATAATATTAATAATCTTTTTTATATACTTATAGTAGATAACTTTAGTTACTTTTTAAATTACCTATATATATAAAACTATCTCTAGGGATAAAGTAGAATTCTTAGTAAGCTAGAGGTAGATTTTAAAAATAAGAAGTGTGAATATAAAATTATTTAAACTAATAATGTTATTTATTAACTTATAAGTAGCCTAAAGGTAATACTTTTATAATAATAATAGATATTCTTAATAGTAGATTTAATATATATAATAGAGGAGAGTATAGTAATATTCTATCTTACTAATATTATTATAAGTTTTAATAAATATAATTTTAATAGTGAAGCTTATTATTTTAACTTCTAGGTGGAAGTTCTTAGATTATAAGTTTATTTTAGTATTACTAAAGATAAAACTAGGTTTATTTAGGTAAGTATTAATTTAGTATATCTTAAAAGCTTTCTATATTAATCTTACTAAAATATTAAGTAGAAATTAAGTAATATTAAAAGCTGTAGCTATATTAATAATATAGAAAATAGAATAATTATCCTTAAGGTAAAAGATATTAATAATAACTTTAAAGTTAAAGTTAATATTATTATAGAGAGTAAATTTAAATTAAGAGGGGATAGTATTATATATTTAGTATTAGTGGTAGTATTTTTTAAAAGTTATGAAAGCTTCTTTATTAACTAAATATTTAGCTTTATAGAGAACTTCTTAAAGATATATAATAGATAAATATCTAAAGTAATAATAGAGTCTCCGGATCTTAATTTCTATTAAATATAAGGAAGTAAGTATCTCTTCCTTATTTAATAATATCTATAAATATTTCCATTTATATATAATTAAAATAACCTTCTTATTTTAATATATTGGTTACAGATATTATGAAAAGTATTATTAAAGTAATCTATATTAGTTAAATATAATAAAAATAGAATCCTATAAGAAACTATATAGAATATTATTATATTAAGTAGTATAGATATATTAACTATACCTATTATCTTTATAAATTTACCTTCTCTAAAATAAATAGAGATTAACTTTCCTCTAGAAGTTTTCAAAAAAATAGAGGGAAGGATAGTTTATTTTAGAATATTAAACTGAAAGTAGCTAGCTTTAAAATAGCTAGTAATATTTAAGTTAGGTAAAATGTCTTAGAGAACTATATTTAAATAATATTCTTTAAGAATAAATATAAATACCAGAATAGTAATCTCTTTAGTTATATTATCTTCTTTCGTTAGAATATAGATTACTATTTAGTTTTAGAGGATCCTTATAATCTTTTAACTATCTAGGAATATAAATTTTTTTTTAAGTAGGAAATTATGAAATCATTTAAAAAGTCACTTAGAGAATTAGATACTTCAGGTTAATCCTTAAGCTAATAGTTTTAGAAATATTATACTACTATATTATTTTTAATAGTAGTTTTATAAATATCTTTAGAATTATTATTTAAACTTTCTACTTCTTTATGTTATATAAGAAAGTAGTAATAGGTAAATATTAATATATTTATTATATAGAAGTTAGATTAATTATAGAAGTTTCTTCTCTCCTTAAGAAAGTATTTCATTAATTAGTAACTGGGTTTACTATATATATAGTATTTCTATTAAATTAGCTATATAAAGTAGTTAAAGTTAAGTAATATCCTCCTCCAAATGAAATTCACAAATATTCTTCATTTCTATATTTATATTCTTAGTAAACGTTTTAAGGTAAGTTATATATTTAGTTAATTTAATATCTTATTTATATTAATTAATAAGGGTTTCTTAGGATTATTAGTATCTTTAAGTATATATTAAGATATTATAGAAGGAAAGCTTATAGTAGTATTTATAGTATATTATAATTAGTTATAAACTTCCTAATATATTAATATAAAGTTACAGAAAGCTAACTAGTATTCTTATATTCCTTAATATATACTTAAGAGGTAGTTATAGAGACTGAAATTAGTATATTATTTAAGAGGGAAGGTTTTCTGAATATATATTAGCTTAGTGAAAAAAATCTTGAATACCTTCTTTCTTATCTTATCTTAATTATTAGTAATAATACTTCTAAATATTATATTAGACTAGTTAGTAAGGTAAATCTGTTAACTTTCGTTACTTTTAAAGTAATTTTTAATTTAGAAAGCTATATTATAAGATATTATAGAATTAAGGGAATTACTAAGATAGTTAAAGTAATATTTAAAGGTTTAGTTTTTCAGTATAATTAAGAAAACTCCAGTCTATATATAGTTAGATGTATCTAAATTTAGATAATAGTTTCTAAAGATATAGATTTTTAATTTAAAGATATTATAAAAAGCTTCTCTATATTTTATCTTAGAATTATATATCTTTATGAAATTAGTTATATTTTTAGCTATTAGTATATCTATAGAGAGGAATTTAGTTTCTTAGTAATTATTTATAGGATTAATATATAAAAGAAAAATTACAGAAAGTAGGATAGAAAGTTTATATTATTAATTCTACTTATAAAGATATTATTAATCTTATTAATCTTAAAAATCCTATTATTTAAATTATTCTTATTATTAAGATATTATTTCTATTACTAATAATAGTTAGGAAACTGTAAATCTCTTAACTTATTAAAATACCCCTTAGGATTAATTCCTTAAGGAAGCTAGATAAACATTAAGCTTTATAAGATTTTAATAAGTTACTTTTTATTATTACTTCTAAAAAGTAAAATATATTTACTAGGTAAAAGTAAAATCTTTAAGGAAGCTTAGTTAGTTATTAGTAAGTATTTTAAAGCGTTATAACTTTATTACTATATTTTAGACTTCTTCCTTAGTTTATAGAATAAACTTGTTTTACTTTATGAAGTTTATAAGAACTTAGTAGATTTATTTACTTTTTATATTAACCTTAATACTATAATTATAAAAATAATCTGTAAATACTAAGGTAGTTATTTATCCGCAATAGCTTATATTTCCTCTAGCTAGTTTTTAAAGTTATTATTAAAGGAATTTAGAAGGTTTCTACTAAAAATATAATTATAGATATATATTTCTGCAATCTATATAATCTGGTTATTAATTAAGTTAAAGTTATATTTTATACGGAAATTAAAATCTTTTTATTTACTCAAGATTTTAATATTAAGAAGAAGCTTTAATTATATTAATATTCTTATTCCTAAAGAGATTATATTATTTATACTATCTAATATACTAAGGTTTTTAAAAGATCTTCTTAGAAGTTCTATTAACTTAGATATTTTACTTATTATTTCCTAACTATAAGGAAATTATAAAAAAATATAAATTAGAACACGAAAGATAGGGAAAAATAGAAGATTCTTTTTTTGCTATTAACTATTTCTATTTATTAGTGTTAAATAGATAAAATTTAATTCCAGAGAGAAAGATTATCTACTAGTTAAATAAGGAAAAAGAGGAAAGAGGATAGAAGAATATAGAGAAAAAGAAGAGAAATATAAGGAAATTTACAAATTTAGAATACTCTAAATTCCTTTATTATAGAAGTTTAGTAGAGTTTATAATAAAGATACTTAATAAATATACTTACGTAAGATATATTTAGACTTTCTTCTATAAGTTAATCTTAAGTATAGGTAGGTATTTAGCTACTAAAATTAAGATATATTAGTATAATTATTAATAAGATATTACCTTACCTTAAGTTAGGTAAGAGGTTATTATTAAAAGTATCTAAATAAATTAAGAAATTAGTAACCTTACTTTAAGTTAAATCTAATAATATTCTATTACTACTTCTACCTAAATAAGCTTTACTAATTTATAGTAAGTAGTAATAGTAAGATAAACTACTAATTAGTATTAGTTTCACTAAAGGAAGGTATGTTATATATATTATTATATAAAGTATACTAATAGGGTTAAAAATATTAATATTGATAATATATAGCCTATAGGCTATATTTAGGCTAAATCTAAATACCCTAGGTAATTAGTTACTAATTACTTAGTAGCTAGTAATAACTCGTAGCTAGTTATTACTAATAGTAGTAGTTTCCGCCACTAGGCTATACTATATAGTTAGCATACTATAGGGCCCTGATAGTTCTATAGCTATTATGCTACTAATATATACTGCAGATCAGTAAGGTTTAATATATTAGAAGAAGTAATTGCAAAACTCTATTCCTGAGGTTTATATAAGGTAGAAGAATTATAGTAGTTATTTATTACTTAGATATCTTAGTAGTATCTAAAGATTTACCCTAATTAGTCTAATTTGCTATTAGAAGTCTTATAGTCTAATTAGCTATAGGATAACCTATTTTAACTACTATTTTAATTATTATTTAAACTATTACTTTAACAGCTTTTAACTATTCTTTTAACTGTTATTAATCTATTATTTTATGTTATTTAGATATTATAATCGCTAGCAAATATATAGTGAAGTTGTATATTAAAATAAGCCGCTAAATAGCGTTTACAGACTTTGGGGCCTAAGGTCTTTAAAGGGAGATATAATTATAAGGATATCTCATAGCCTGTATAGAAAGCCGGAATAGCTAGAATTATGTAATTAATGGAAGCCTAGGGCCACTATAGGGCCACCAGACCTCTATAGGATAAAAGTCTTCTTAAAATTACCACCAGTTAGCCCACTAAGTTAAAATCTTATAACCTATAGAAACCTACCTTTACTACTTTCCCTTCCCTTACCTAAGCTTTAAGCCACACTCTTACATCTATATAATATATATTTATATAGAAGATATAAATTTATTAAACTAAATATCTTATATTATAATTATTTAATTAAGTAAAGAAAACTAAATTTAGTAGAGATTATATATATATTATATATATTATATATATATATTATATATATTTTACTAAATATCTAATATTATTTCTGAATTCTATTATAACTTATTATCTATAGAACCTCTATTTCTTTACTTCCTCTTAAGTAAATATATTTAGTATTTATATATATAAATATACCTGTGGGAGGAGCTGATAGCTCGCTCTCTATTACGACTATTAGTAGACATATTGCCCCTGAACTATAACTTTAGCCCTCCCACTCCCCCACTATAGGGTTAAATATTATAACCGGGGGCATAATTATCTATAACAATAGGTAATTTTATTACTATTTAAACCAGTTATAAGCTAGCATTAGCATAAATACTGTTACTAGGTATATTTTACAGTTAGAACTATATATAGGGTGAAGAGCTTAGGTACTACTATAGGTATAAAGCAAAAGTAACTAAATAAAGATACCTGTAGTTAAATTATAGATTTACTATTAGAAAGATAATATCTTCTTAGATATTATATTTTATATATTACTAAAACTCTTCTTCTTTAACCTTAGGAAGTAATATCTAACTAAAGTTTACGTAAAGATTAATACTATAAATAAAAATAGTTATTTTTAGTCTCTTTAACTATAGATAAAATAGGAGGTTTATACCATAAAGTATCTTAATAGGTTTAATAAAATCTTTTAGTTAGTATATTTCCAATTACCTACTAATTCTTTTATATATATAGAAGAAAACTTGAGTTTAAGTTTCTCTTCTTAAGTATATTATAAGTATTTTATTTCTATATTAATTATAATAATTACTTTTCAATATCCTGTCAGATTTTTTAAATAGAAAAATACTTCTAATATAATATCTATTATTAAAAATAATATAATATATTAAAAATCTATTTTAGAACCTCCGTTTTCAGGATAATAATAAAGAAAAAATATATATATTTGTGAAGGGCTGGCCCCACAGGGGTGTAGCGTTGCAGCTAATAACGTCTCGGCCTTCAGTATCTATATACGTACGTACGTATGCATATATACAGTACTACCAATTGAGCTATATATCGTGGCCTCGTCAAAAGGTACGTAATAATAAGTTGTCCACTTATTGTCTGGCTGCACTTAAGTAGGGTGTTCTATAGTGTGTTCCGTATGGGGCTGGCCTGTAACACTATCTCCCCTCTCCCGCTCCTGCTGCGCTGCGCTACCTGCCTGTTGTGGCCTTACAGTAGGGGCTTCCGAGCGCCTAAGTAACATACCCCCAGCGGCTGTCACGTGCGCTGTAAGCCAGGGAACAAATCCAACGTAAATCCATATGTGCCCGGATTGAACCCTAGACTATAGGGTAGACTTATTGTATGTGAAGGGCTGGCCCCACAGGGGCGAAGCGTTGCAGCTAATAACGTCTCGGCCTTCAATATCCATATACGCACGTGCGCGCGCATACGTACGTACAGTACTACCAATTGAGCTATATATCGTGGCCTTATCAAAAGGTACGTAACAACAAGTCGTCCACTTGTTGTCTGGCTGCACTTAAGTAGGGTGTTCCGTAGTGTATTCCGTATGGGGCTGGCCCGTAACAATATTAATCTTTAAGTATTATTACTTAGTGTGAAAGGTTACAGTCAAGTAATTAATTAAACGAATTCTAAATAATATTATAATAGAATTGCTAGAATAATATTCTAACTTCTAATAAGAGATAATTTAGTAAGTATATATTATTATATAATATTTATATTTGAAGTAAGTAACTAGTGTAATCTTTATCGTCTAAATATTAATATAACTATAGCAAGAATATTAGATTCTAAGTAACTAGACTGTAAATACTATGAATATACTAAGTTCTCTTATTTTTATAGAAGTTTTTTTAAGAGATAGAAGCTTATTTAAAACATATAGAAGTAAATAATATATATAATGTTTAATAATATTTTATTAAAGTACGTAGAAATAGAACTATACATAATATAAATTAGATTTAATTTACAAAGAAAGAAATATATAATAGTATTATTTTTCGTTCTAAAGTAATGTATATACCTAAAACTATAGTATTAGATGTTGTTTTATAAAGTAATTTAGTTACTTTTACTATAGTGGTATCTAAGCTTTTCACCCTATACATAGTTCTAACTTTATAATATACCTAGTAATAGTATTTATACTAATATTAGCTTACAACTGATTTAAGTAGTAATATAATTACCTATTATTATAGATAATTATACCTCCGGTTATAATATTTAACCTTATAGCGGAGGAAGACCTTATAGTAATAATTAGCAAAAACCTCAGTAAAGCTAAAGTTTAATATATATAGCTGAAAGTAACTACTAAGGTTATAGGGTTAAAAATCTTCATAAACCTCTTAAAGATAGGATAAAATAAAAAGTCTGCAAAAGTTAAATATTCCATAATCTATTACTATTCTATATTTTTATAATAAAATTAGAATTCCCTTGAAATCTATATAGTTATCTGTAACTAGAGAAGTATAAAATAAGTGAAGAAACATCTAGCTATAATTACTATAACTAAGGCTATCAGTTTATTAAATTAAGCCTTACTGAAATTATTCTAAGTATTATAATTTATAGGTAGCCTATAGATATTAAAAACATAATTCCATAGCTATCTAATAATTTACTATATTAAGCTAGTTATTTTAGAGACTAGTTATTAAATAGATAATGCTCTAATATTAATATATTATAGTAATATTAGTTACCTAATACCTTATAGTATTATAGTAATATACTTATAAAGGTTTTGAAGGTTGTTCAGCTATGTTAGACGTTTCTATATTTATATAAGTATTATTAATATATTAGCTTTATTTATTATATTAAGATTATTTACTAATAAAAGCAAGCTAAGTTCCACTATATTTATATAAAGCTTATAAGTTAGCTTATATTAATAGTGCAGAACTTTTATATTCAAGATATAGAGTTTTATCTTGGGAGTAGATAGAATATAGTTTATAAGGATATTAAGGTTGAGGATATTAAGGTTATAATAAGTATTTAAATAAAGTACCTATAGTTAGTAGTAATTGAATCTCTTAAGATATTTGAATTATATATACTGTGAGGATGTAAGGATATAAGAATATAAGGTTAATATAAAAGAAGTTTTGATTTATTTATTATTAAAAAGATTAACGTGGGTTAAATATGCAAGCTATAGCCGCAAGAGGTTCAGGCCTAAATTAACTTGGGGCTGGCTAAAGTAGTTAGCGGGGGTAGGAAGGCTGAAGTTATACTTCAGGGGGTAATATATTCACCAATAGTTACAATAGAAAGCAACCTATCGGCCCCTCCTGTTTTATAAAGTAATATATCTATAATAATAATTATATAAAGATTCTTAATATAACGAACTTTTTTAGAACTAAGTCTATATATATTCTATGAAAGATATTTCAAGATCATTCTTAGTATGTAGTATTCTTTCTTTAATATTAAGAAATATATGATATAGTTTTTTATCTAAATATCTACTAAAAAGACTTTATAGAACTTAGGTTTCAGAAAGTTATCTTAGTTATTAAAATAAGTAGTATTATAGCTATCTATAATTATACTATTACTAAATTAATAATATATTGAGAAAGAAGTAATAAAGATATTAAATAATTTTAGAGTTATATAATAGAATTCCTCTAGGAGAGACAAGTTGATACTAATAACTGTTATATTGAAAAGATATTATAAAGTTAGTTAAAATTAACTATCTTAAGTATAGTTTCTCCTATAATTATTATCCATCTTTACTTTTTACTTACTCTTTATCTAAAGTAAAGTAATCTTTAGGAAATATTAGTTTTAAGTCGTATTTTTAGGTATTTAATATAAATTAAACTAGTATATAAACTACTGAAATACTTCCTAATAAAGCAGTTTCAAATAATTATTTTCTTGTTATTTAATATAAGTTTATTATATTTATTCAGATTTTCTTTCAAGATAATCTTAAGCTATTTATAACTAAGGGAAGATTAGAAGTAGTTAAATAAATTATAGAGATATACTTTAGAAAGTTAAATCTTACTTATGCTATATAAAATAAAGTAACTGTTAGTTACGCTATACTGTAAGGTATATGGTAACTATATGTAATACTACGTACGTAGCGGTATGTCCTCCAGAGCCCACTAGCCACGAGTGCCTGGTATCTGGCGCTAGCTATAGCCAAATAGTGTAGCAATTAGTAAGTAATTGCTATACTATAGATCTAGAGCCTTATATAGCGCCACACGCTACGTAATATAGTAATAATAATAATAATTTACCAAAACACCAGTTTGCATCTATATAACGAGATTATATACAGTATGCAATTACTCTAACGATTAAACTAACACTAATTAGTAGTTAGCCTAACTATTATACTATTATACTATAGATCAGTTAGGCCTATTATACTAAAAGAAGTAATTGCGAAACTCTATACCTAAAGTCTATATAAGGTAAAAGGATTATAGTAGTTCTTATCACTTAGATGTCTTTTAGATTAATAGATATCTCTGAAAAATATACTAACTTTCACTCTAGAAGGTTATAAAAAAGTTAATTATTATTATACTCTCTATATTTACTAACTGGAGCGTATTTAATATGTATAATAAACTTCTTTAAGTTATTACTAAACTTTTTAGTATTAGAGATTTATAGTATCTCTAGCCTTAACTCCTTAAGAAACTTATATAGCCTCTTGAAAACTCTTCCCCTACTTCTCTCTATATAGATCTAGTAAAATCGATAATCTTCTTTTACTCCACACTCCTCTTACTTTCATAATAATATCTAAATTAACCCCTATAGGTAAGATACCTACCTAAAGTATCTCTATACCTATAATAACAGTATCATTTAATATCCCTATATTTATAAAGCTTTATCTATATCTTAACCTAACATTCTTTAGCTAAATTCTTAATATTAACTATAAGAATATTACAGCTAAGAACTTTATAACTATCTCTATCTATATAGTATACTAAGTGGCCCTCTATAAGTATTTGGGGATCTATAGTCTAGAGCTTTTTTAGATATTTAAGGATAACTTTAAGTAGTAGCTAATTGAAATATAGTAATAAGCTAATATTAATATAGTCTGCTACTTCAGAAACTACTTTATAGTATATAGAATTAAGATAGATATAAGTAGTAAGTAAATTTTTACAGTTTTACATTAAATTACTTAGTAAGAAAAGTTTAAACTATAGATCCTTAAGGAGATTAATAATATTAATAGATATTGTAATATCCTAAGAGGTAATCTTAAGAGATATTCTAAGTAACTTAATAACCTTATAATAGTAAAGTTAAATTTTCTACTACCTCTCTGTAATATCTAAATAAAAGTTAAAAGTATTATATTAGTAATATTCTCACTATAAGTAGTTAAATAGAGACACCCGCCGCTAAACTAACTAGCCTATATATATATAGCCTCAGGCGAGAGATCTCTATTATAACTATTAGTCTCACTAGCTTCCTATTTAACTATCTTAAAGTTTTTCTAATACTAAGAGGATCACTAAAACTTCCGCTAAAACTAATCTGAATATTAAGAATACTCCCTATATATTACCTCTATTATTTCTTTTAATAATATATCCACTAAGTATACTATAGACCTTACAAAGTTATATAATAAAAGTATAAAGTATAGTAGAGGCTTCTATAATATTCTTAAATTAAAAATCTATATTTTTCATGATTACTACTTTAAGTTTAGTATCCCACAGTATATATAAGTAAAGCTTTTTTTAATTATACTTACAAATAATATTCTTAAGTTTTATTTTAACTACTTAAGTAACTCTAACCTAAATATCAACTTTATATTTAACTAAATAATCTGATAGATTAAAATTTACTTCAAGAATAATAAGAATTAATCACTTTACCTCTCTAATTAGTAAAATACTACCTTTTAAAGTATTATTACTAAGAATCCTAATAAAAGTAAAAAGGAGGCTCTTAAGCTTCTGATCTTAAAGTTTATATATAGTCAAAAAGCTTTCTCTACTAGAATCTAAATAGATAATATCCTCTACCTCCAGCTTATAAGTATATACTATAGTATACTAGAATACTAGTTAGCTTTCTTTAGCCTTATAGTAACCTCCCAGAGTTTTTATAACTAGTTATAATTCTTTATAAGTAATACCTTATTAATCTAAAAGACGTTATATCTATAACATAATAGAGATATCTACTAAAAGATAGCTGGAAACTAATTTTAAACTAATTATATATATAATTTACTTTAAAGTAATTCTTAAGACTATAGTTATACCTCTATATATATATAGCTTCACACTCTAAGTGGCTATTACTTACCTCTAATATCTATATATAACTATACTAATTACAAATACTATATATATAGTAAATCTAGTTATTAGTCTATAAAATATACTCTTGAGGTGAGGTATACTTTATATAATAGGTATAAGTTAACTACTAACCCTAAGATATACTTTACAGCAGTATACTAAACCTTCCTTATAAGCTATAAAGATATTAATAACCTTAATAATAATAGCTTTAAGGCTCCGCTAGAGGTTAACTCTAATAAAGATATTATTATATAATACTAAATAGATATTAACCTTAAGGAAACCTACTCTATAGAATCTACTCTAGAGATATTTTTTATATTATTTTATAGTAAGAGACTTATTATCCTTAATAGAGGTAAAATTACTAGAATCCTCTAAAATTAGATAATAATCTATATTCTCACTAAAAATATTACTATTAGCGGCAAATTTATAAATAGTATTACTACCTCTATATATACTTTTATACTTAAAGGCTACTATTTAAATATTATATTTTAAAGTATTCTATCTAACTTAGATATTACTAACTTCTTAACTACTAAGTATTCTCAGTTTACTATATTAAAATAGTTAATTATCTTCTTTATTACGTTTATACCTCTATAAGGTAAACTAGTTATAATATACTTTAGAGAAGCTATCCTTATTATAATATTTAGAGAAATGAATATACTTATACTACTTAGTATTATTATATTTTATATAATCTCTTATAATATATTCTTCCTCCTCTACTTTATAAATATAGATTACTTTAGTATTATATTTAATAATATCTATAATAAGCTCCACTAGGGTAAAAAGATTATATCTATTATTTAAAAATAGAGGTATCTGTAGATACTTCTTAATAAGGAGAGAATAATTACCTCTATATATCTCACAGAGATAGAGATATAGAAATTCTACTATTACTTTAGATATCCAGCTATAATACGCCTCTATAATATTCTTACTAAAATAGAATATTTAGTTAAATAATATACTTTTAAGATCCTTAAGAGATACTACTACTACTACTAAATATATAATATAGCTTCCTTATAATTTTATTTTACTATTTAAAGTAATATTAACTT